>PVIA01003473.1:0-167354 GCA_004024845.1 Tonatia bakeri | reverse complement strand
AGATTTGGGAGGCGCTCCTACCGAATCAGAAGCTGAGTTTGCAACCAACGGATCTGCATTTTTATTGTTTCTCCTGGAGATTTTGATGTACTCCAAAATGTGAAAACTAAGGTACTCTAGCATGGACATGATAGTTAAGGGGCAAAAACCCACCACCACCATGAAGTTCTCCTTTGATTTTTTGTCATCAGGCTGCCTGCAATGTCCCGGGAGGCATCACAGGGAGGTGCTTGCTGGAATCAATCTGGGGGCCCTTCGAGCCCAAGGGGATTGCCTTCTGACACAGTATCCTTGCCACTGTCCTAATGGGCAGGGTCTGAGCCCTTTGGCTGCCCCGGCCGTGCTAACTGTCCCTCAGCTAATGCAAAAGAAATGTGGCTTGAACTTTCTGTGTTACACAGCTGCACCTTATATCACAGTGGGGAGGTGGTGGGAGGTAAGTCGAGATGGTGTGGTAGTAAACATTACGTGCTCTATTAGAGCAAAAATAAAAACAGCAAGAAGCCAAGGCAAGAAAAATTGCGATTGTGAAGTATTTATTGGTTTAAAATGTATTTACATTAAGAGGCTCTGGTGCATGCACCGTGTAGAAGGATCACCTGGAGAACTTTTTAAAACGGATGCCTGAGCCCCGCCCTCAGAGAGTTTCTTTCTAAGGTGGGACTCAAAAATTCTGAGCAGCTGGTCTGGGGATCACACTCAGAGCAGGCCACTGGACACTATGAAAGATTGCCACAGTGTAGGTCATTTGTTGGTATTGCAGTGACAATGTCTCTGAATAATGAAAACACTCTAAGCCTGGGCCATTAGCCTAAAGATTATAGCCCACACTCAGGATAAATGTCCAACTTGTTTCACCATCGTAACTTTATTTTAATGATTATATAACAAAATACATGATCCTTTAGTTAGGGCTGCATTTCTTAGAGTGTGATCTTCAGGTCACCACTACCAGAATTACCTGGGGTCAAGGTTAAACACAGCAGCTGCCCAGTCCCCAGAGATTCTAATTTAGTAGGTCTGTGTGGGGTCCAAGAATGTGCAATTTTTATGATCAGAAGGTTCTTAGATGTACTGAAGTTTGAGTGACACGGGGCTAGGGCTTAGAAATCAGTTCTGCCTTTTACCAGCCACTAGTAAAGGTTGAACACACAGTTAGGTTGATTGTTTGCAGTGGCATGTGGTCCCTTCGGTCTGGTACTGCTGTTTTCTAGTCTGAAGTTCCTGGGACCTTGTTCTGCAGGGGAGATGTGATCTGAACAGACTGCTAGAGTTCTATTTGAATAATTACCTCCTTCCCCTTTTTTACATAATCTTATGCAATTCATTTAAACATATTCCTAAAACAAAAGTTAATGTTCCTTGTCCAGGTAAATTCCTTTGATATGTGAAACCTATTCGAGATTTTTGGAGCTAATTCAAGGAGGCTTTGCGGTTTTAAACTGCGCAAATGGTTAAGGATGACCTTTGGTAGGAATATGTTTGTTTTGGGGCTCTGTGTGCATATTTTAAAAAATTGGTAAATGCTTTCATATGAGGGGGGGGACTCGACCCTCTTAGTCAAGGAGAGCCAATAGCATTGACCAGTAAGTAGACCTTGTACTCTCTGCTCCGTGCCTCACACTGTTTCTGCAAATTGATTTTCCCCTCTCCCGGAGACAAGCTTTTCAGTTCTGTGTTCTTCATTCCGGCAGAATGGGACCTTCGCTTTTAGAAAGAGGCGCTAAAATGAATTCTGTGTCATTGGACCATATATGCTCACATTACTTCATGTAATGTATTCTTGAAAAGTTAGGAATAAACAACTTTTAACACTGTAGCAAGAACTGTGTGTGTTTGTCTAATTCAGTAGAACTTTACACCTAAAAGGCTGAAATTTATTGTACATAACAATACTTCAATAACTGACAAAAAGGAGAATCAGGGGAACATGTCACTTAGCCATCCTTTTTGTGAATTCATTTGCTAAGTGAAGATTCCTTTTGTGATGCAGATGATCCCCCAGGACCCTCTTTGTTTCATACTTGTTTGAAAACTGCTCCTGTGCTTTGTTTCGGTTGTGCTTAGTGGGGTGGGAGGGGTGGGAGGGGTGGGATTGGCACGGGCTGCAGAGGGATGGAATCGGCCTGTCATTCATTCCTCTTGGTCACTTTCTTCTTGGCACCACATCTGGTATGCGGTGCGAGTCCACCGAGGTTTGGGGATAATGAAGCTGTCATGTTGATGGAGAAACTGAGATGCAGAGACCCAGTGGCTTGTCTAGACGGGAGGGCAGTGTGGCAGAAGTGAGAGTGGAATCCTCAGGCTTCCGACTCCCAGTGCTCTTTCACCGTCCTTTCTCCAACTTATGCCTTGTAAGTTCATATTTTACCAATTGGCAGTTTTATACCGAGTTCATCTATGTGCTTGTGGTTTTGGAGGCAGCCTGTTATTGTTGAGGAGACCTCGCTTCAGAGTCACTCGTCAGCTTGGCTAATTGTTTTCTGAGTGTCTGCGAGGCGCATGGTGGGTACAGCGTAGAATAAAACACACCTGAGCCCTGCCCTCAGGGAAAGCACAGTCTGGGAGGGGACTCACAGGCAGGAGGCAGTAAAAGAAACCAGAAGAAGCGTGAGTGTTGCAGAGGGTTACATGTGGGACACTGTCCCACAGTGGCTACCATGTATAATGTGACCTTGGGCGAGTCACCTAACCTCTATAAACCTCAGCGTCATCGGTCTCACACACACACACACACACACACACACACACACACACACACACACACGGCCTTTGTGTCATGGAGTCGTTGCAAGGATTCTGAGCACAAGGCAGTTAGCTGCAGTTTGTCAGAGAGGACAAGTACACGATGCGTGTTTCTGACCTTGTGCTGCTCTGGCTCTCGGAGACAGTCTCAGGGTGGGAGTTTGATGTGTTTATTTTTTCTTCTGTGGTTTGGGTCATCTTAAGAACAGTGGGGAGATGTATGAAAGGGCTTTGCTCATTGACTAATGAGGTTGGGGTGGGAGCAGAACTTTCTAGCCAGGGAGCTGAGGTTGTGGCCCCAGGTGTGCTGAGACAGTGATGCCCCAGGCCGTCCCCAGTCCTCGGAGGCTGCCAGACGACCGCTTTCCAAGTGTGCCCACACTGGGAAAAGTTTGGGAGAGGCTTCAGCTCCAAATGTCCCCTACAGGGCTCCCGGAAGCAGGAGTAGGTTACTAGGTTTTAGGTTCACTGAAGAGAACCATGGAAAAGAAGCAAGGGCACCCACAGGCCATGCAGGAGCTTTGAATGAGAGACGCAGATGAACAAGGCCAGGGCTCCAAAAATTCCCCGATTATAAGATGTACAGAGTATTCACTAAATTGCCGGCTCACCCAGCCTGCCCTGGCCTGGGCCGGGGCCTTGGAATCTGCATTTAACAGTTACCACAGGAGATTCTTGGCAGTTCTGTTTGGGGAAATGTTGGATTAGATCGTAAATGTCTTTGTCCTTGCGCCGCAGGTGGTCCGCGGACCGGCAGCAGTAGTGCCGGCACCGCCTGGGGGCTTGTTCGAAATTTCGGGCTCCGCCTTGACCTACTGACTCAGAATTCACAGTTTTTAAAGGATTTCATTTGTTTATTTATTTTAGAGAAAGGGGAAGGAAGAGAGAAAGGGAGAGAAACATTGATCATTTGCATCGTATAAGCACTCTGCCTGGGCACCAAACCCTCGATTCAGGCATGTGCCTTGACCAGGAGTCGAACCTGTGACCTTTTGCTTTGCGGGACGATAACCACCCCACTGAGCCGTGCTAGTCAGGGCAGAATCAGCATTTTAAATAAGAGCCTGAGGTGAGTGGGCATGCACAATAAATTTGGGGTAGGATGTGCTCTGAGGGCAGGGGCACATGGCAACATTTTAAACCAGGGAGGTGGTGGTAACAGGTCTGAGGACCTTTTGGAAGGTGCTGAGAGAGTTGGTAGGCCAGGGATCTGACCTCAGCTTTCTGAGTCTCCGACTCCAGAATGAGCGCTCACCCCACATCCTCTTGACTGTGGTTCTTACTGACTCTTAGGGTCCATCTCCAACCTGACGTCAGGGTCCTCACCGTCTGTTAATGTTGCACCTGGGGAAAACGATGCCCGGGGGCAGGAGGGTACTGCTGGGACCACCCGAGTGCGTCCTAGTTCTTGGCATCTATGGACTCTGTCACGAGACCTCCTCACTGTCCTTGGGAGAAGACTTAGGTCCAAATATAAGTTAGCACTTTTAGGTTCTTGGACGCCTGTGGCGGTTTGCATCATACCAGTGATGGGTCCCTGAAAAAGTTGTTTTATCTGCATCCAAGGAGAGCATCAGATGGGGTGCAGTTTTCCTAATGTCCCTCCAGACTTTTAAATCCTCCTTCTCCAAGCACGATGTCAGAGAAAATGACCTGTGAGGCTCTGGCCAAATGGCTTGAAATAAGGGCCCGTGCGCATGTCTGAAAAGACGATTAGAAGCTTATTTGAGGAGCTGAAGGCCTGCTGTGCTAGACATTAGTGGGAAGATCTCAGTGCTGATCCGTGAAACTCCCTGGGGCTTTCTTTCATCACAGCCCCGCACGCTCGGAGAAGCTGCACCCGGGAGGCGGGGAGGCGGCCAGGCTTGGGACAGTGGTGGACAAGGAGGGAAAAGGGAGCATTGTGAACCAGAGGAAAAGCAACAGTGGCCATGTCTCCTCCTGGGAGAATTGGAATCTTTGCAGATAAAATCAAGTGGAAAAGACAAGGTCATTATGAATTCATCAACACTTGACTCATATTACTAGTTAGCACTGGTGTTGTGACTGGAAGGACTCTTTAGGAAACTGAGCCATAGAGGTCAAGGTCTCTGCCCAAGGTCACACACGGGTCTAGTGGCACAGTCCGGGTCAGGGTCCAGGGATCTTGGTCCGGCCAGCGCTCTGTTCCTGTGCTCTGCTGCCTTTCCTCTGGGAAGGAAGATGCGAAGCACGGAAAACTTCACAGTGATCGGATCCAGATGTGCTGGCTCGATCCCTCCTTAAAGCTAACGTGGTGGGGTTTTTATTTCTTTATGAAATAGAATATTTTAATTTGCTGGTTTCATTTGCTATTCTATCTATCCCTTGCATACAAGGGTAGAGGTCAGGGAAGAAAAAAATTGCAAACTGTAAATATAATCTCTTTGTAGGAGGGGTGCTGCACTGGGCAGAATTTCTCTGCCGGAGGCCCCAGATCGAGTGCCCTGCAGCCTACGGGGCCAGGACAGCTCTGCCCTGCATGTGGGCAGGGTGTTCATGTTCAGAGTCAGTGGGGTGGGGGGAGGGATTTACATCCTCCTGCCGAGGTCTGCAGGGCAAATGCATGTTACATTTTTAAAATTAAATTGTGGGCAGGCCAAAAGTTTACAATGATTCTTTTAGCTTGAGCAGGGGTTCTAAAGGGCAGCGCAGAGACAAGGGGAACATGTGGCCATTTCTGTGAGGCCAAATTGCTTCTGTGGAAAATCTAAAGCCTGTAATGTGTGTGTCACATGGTTTAGCAACAGATTATACATTGCTTTGGTTAAAAGTGGTTTAATGTGTGTGCCCACTTAATTTTGCCCTCAGGGTGAGCATTGCGGGAACAAAGCCCTTCTTTTGTCCGGCAGTCTAGGGGTATGTTGTTACATGGTTAGTGCATCTGGCTGCGGGGTCTAAGGAGGTGCCTTGGGGAAGTGGGGTGTGAGCTGGAGGTCAGGTGCAATGGATTTGGTGTCCTTCCATGTGGCGGTAGCGGTGTCGGCCAGGCCGTGACACCTTCTCAATCATGTGTTATATTGGGGGAACTCAATGAAGTCTTAACAGAACATATATAATTTATTGATAAATTAAGTTCTTTTAGATTATAATAGAACCAAAAAGTCATTGGTGCCAGAGGTTTAATTTGTTTTGAAAGCTGGAGGGAAATCCCATCTTTGAGTTCCGTAGTAGAATACCAGCATTTTAAGGGACTTGGGTTTGATGACCTCTGGGCTTTGGCCTTACTTACCACCAGGTCAGCTGGATAAGAAGCCAGGGCCTGGCTCTGTCGTTCAACTGGTGGCCGAGGTGCTATGTTAGCCGGTTTACTCAAAGTGTGATCCTGGGACCAGCAGCCTCAGCATCACCCGGGAACCTGTTAGAAAGGCAGAGTCCCTGTCCCCATCCCCCAGCTTGCCCTCGACTGGGCTCTGCATAAAGCTCTGGCTGTGACTGAAGAGGCAGTCAGTTTAAGAACGCTTCCTCCCTTGGACGCCTTTGGCAGTCTTGTGTCTGTCAGGGATTGACAGAGATGGACAGACCTCAGGGAGGAAGGGGTGGGAGAGGTGCCGGAACCGAGGGCCTTGCAGAGAGACAGGATTCTGCTGAGGAAATATCACAGGGAGCCGCATAGCTGAGAAGACAGGGATGCTTTTCACTTACATTTCTGCAACAATGTTTGATGAGCATTCTTCTCTTTAAAGGACCTTTTCATTGTAACAGTTAAACTACAACTCTGTGTTTGAGAAACATTTCCTTGTGGAACAAATATTTCCAATGGAAACAAATTGAATGTTGAGATAATATTGATTTTGACTTTAAGGGAAAAGAGTTAAATGTTTCCGTTCATTCATGCCTTGCTCTGTGCTGGGGAACGCAGTGAGCAGAGCAAGACGGGATTCCTGCGCTGACAGGGGTTGCCCAGTGGAAAGGCTTTCCTGGCAGAGGGCACAGTGTGTCCTCAGCACTGGAGCCGGTGATCGCTGGCCCGCCAGGAGTGTTCACCTCGCTGCAGTGTGTGGTCCTTGTGGTGTATGGGGGCTGACCTAAGAGATTGTCTCCAGGTGATGGTCAGAGGACCAAGTCCCATCTTTCTTTTAGGTTGCTAAGTTGTGGGGTGCCTCTTTCTCTGTCTATAGGGTAAATTACATCACAAAACCATAGTTGTACCCTATTTTAGTTGCAGATGACTTAAAAATAACTTCAAGGGGGTCAGGGCTGGGTGGAGGTTGGAGTGATTCTGTGAGGAGTTTTGAGGAAATGGGATTAAAAGCAAAATTTCCTCCCAACCCAGAACATTTCTCTACAAAGGCAGAATGGAAAGAAAACAATTTTATTATTGAATAAGCATTAAACCAGAATGGGATGCGCATTACAGACAGCTTGCTGCAAGCCTTACAAAGCTAGAAATTGCAAAGCTGGAAAGAAAGCTTATTCTTTAAGCGGATACAATGTATTATACTCATGGCTTTAAGATAAAAGTTGCAAAATTTATGTTTTACTACTGGAGGTAGGGCTTGCAATTTGAATCCGACTGTGACAGCTGAAGTTAGGCCTGCATCCTCCCAGGAAACTAGGAGGTAGGGGGATATCTTCCTTGATCATTACATTTCAAAGAGGTCACTTCTTCAGCATTTGACCTCATAGGGGCAGCCCTGCCCTGGTGAGGGTGGCTTATGTATCCTAGAATCAGGGCTTGCCCTTAGGTTGTAGGGCCCCTAGGAGACAGGGCTCTGCATGCCGTGTGGACAGGGACTTGAGACAAATCTCTCTCCTTTCTGGCTGCCAGATCCTCATCTGAAAAAAGACGCTGGACTCGAGTTCTCCCTTAGAGGGTCTGCTTCCCGCCCCCTTTCCCCAAGCTGCCATTTCTTCTCTCTTTACACCCAGAACACCCTGGTCACGCAGCAGTTGCAGCCTGGCTCAGAAATCTAACCAGTCCGTGTGTGTGCAGATCATTGTGCTACAGGTCAGCTTTTGGAGCTCAAACAGGGAAGTACCTTGGACGTGGCACCAGGTCTGGGGGCGCCACTGGCAAGGCTTCCTCCTTCTTCCCCATGGCAGGGGAGTCTCAGGGGACAGTTCTGCATCGGAAGGTCACTATCTGATCTTGCTTTTCGCATCTGACTCACCCTGCCTCTATGAATTAAGATCACCTAATTTGTCCCCTTCCTCTCAGCTCACTACCGTCAACACCTTTGCCTCTTTCCCCTCCAGTCAGAATCAGGAAAAATGTTTATGTTTCTATTTTCTGTGGCCTGAGGACGGACTCTCCAAAAAACCTGGAGTTAAATACGCAGAAATTTTCTCTCAGATGTTGCTTCAGTTACTGGATCAGAAATGGTCTCTTCTGCCTGATTCAACACTACTGTGGGAGTCTGGGAGTGGGCATCTGGGTTCTGGAAGAATGGAATCCAGTCTGGATGGAGGTGTGCGAATTTAGAGCTAAGAAAGGTTTCTGAAAGCGTGGAGCCCTAGCCGTTTGCCACCACAGTGCCAGTGACCCAGTGGGCAGTGAGGTGGCACCATGAGGGGGATTACCTATTCAATGGGACAGAAACACAGAAACTAGGGTTGTCAGACCTTTACCTCCCTGTCCCCCTTGCAGTTCCCCTTCTCATCATTTTTAAACAAGTGTGGGCTTGTCCCACTGGGTGGCTTGGCCATCTCTGGTTACCTGCCTTCTGGCCTGTCTCGGACACAGCATGCCTTTTTCTTTTTCTTTTCTCGCCCTTGGATCTTGATGTGGCATGGTAAGAAAAGAAAGGTCTACCTGGGAAGTTGTGGCATCTCGGGCAAGTTCTTTATTGTGGCCAATCTCAGATTCCTTATCCGTTCAGTCCACATAATGATCTGTCACTCACCAGATGACGGGGGCCCAGTGGGACAGTGGTTATTCTGTGCCCAGAGCAGGGCCTGGCCATCGCAGGAGCTCTGGGAATCTGCTCCCACCCCTTTATCTGAGAGCCCTCCCCTGTCCTGGTCCCACACGGCCTTCAGAGAGCACATTTCAGTGATATACTGTTCTAGAGCCGAGAGGTCCTCCAGCCGTTCACAACAACAGATCCTCATGCTTCTGTCCTTCGGGGGCCCTCGAAACTTCTGATGACTATGAAAAGAAAGAGTTTGGTAGGGAGATTTGGAAGAAGATGCCTTAGGCCTGTCTAGTACAGTTACAGTAGCCACTGGCCACCCACCTATGGCTGCTGAACACTGGAAAGGTGGCTAGTGGGGCTGAGAAATTGGACTTCCAATTTTAATTATTTTAAATTTAAATTTAAATTTAAATTTAAATTTAAAACCAGGTTCCCAGTCAGGTTTTTGGAAAACTCTTAAGCGCATTTGGAATAGCTTGGGTATGTGAATCAGCTTTTTCAGCTGCAAATGTTACCACATTAAAATTGTTGATCAAACATTTCTGATGAAGATTCGGCATCCAAATTGATATTTGTACTATAAGAGTAAAATACGCACCAGATTTCAAAGACTTGGCCTAAAAAATATCTCATAAGGATTTTTTATATTGATTACATATTGAAATGATAATATTTTGGATATATTGGAATAAAATAAATTACTAAAAGCAAGTTCACCTGTTTCTTTTTTTTTTTTTTTTTTTTACTTTTTAAAATGTGGCTACTAGGAAATTTAAAATCACATACGTGACTCTCATTACATTTCTCCTGCCTTAGACCTTGGCGTGTCTGAAACGGGCTTGAAGGTCACAAGGCAGATGCCAATGCCAGACGTTCCTGGAGACAGGGATGCTTCCTGGAGCCTTTCTCAGGCCTTTAGACACAAGGAGCAAAGCTGGCCACTTCCAAATACCAGCCGTTGGCACACCCCCCTGACCTGACCACAGTGCCCCTCCTCCTAGGGGCACGTGGGGGAGAGCATGCCTTTCCGTAAAGGCCACACTGTTCCAGGCGGAGGCCTGAACTCTTGACGTCCTGACAGCTCCAGGGGCTTCTCGTCCACACCAGGTCCACTTCCCAAAAGATAGGCCCCTACCAGTGCTCTTCGCGGTTCCTTGTCGACCCGAGGCCGTTTCATTCTGGTTTTTGCCAGGCGCCCATCCCAGCGAAGAACAGTAAAACCAGTGAGCTGTGTGAGGCTGGGAAATTCAAAACCCTGACTCACTGGGCAGCAGACCTGTGGAAAGCCACATGATCCAGAATTTAATGCACTCACAGTGACGCTACGGGCCAGGGAGGCACCCTGACAACTAGTTGAATTGTATTAAAAAAATTTTTAATGCTTATTTTAAAAGCTAATGAAGATTGAGTTGAATAAATATTTTCAGTAGAATTTCTTGTCACTCTGGATGGTAATGATTAACCAGTAGTGACTTTAAAAGTTAGTTGAATTCATCCAAGCATCCTTTGAGCACCCCCTGTGTGGGGGATAGCCTGCCTGGTATTTTGTGGGCACCCAGAGGGGTGTCCAGCACCATCCTGCTGGTTGGGGAGGTTAACACGTCTTACACCCGCACCTGCATATGGAGGGAAACAGTATAAGCTTGTATGTGAAACTTACAACGAGCGTTTAGAAGAAGGACTGATTACCGTGGTCAGGGAAGGTTTTAGGGACTCCTCTGTGCCAGACTTCTTGCCAGGGGGTTGTCGAGGCGGAGACCAGGCATCACCTGCATCAGAGGTGACTCGCCCAAGGTGACTGGTTCAAGTGCAGCTGTCTGGGTGGAGGTCAGGCCTGGGAGGTGGTTTTAAAAACCTCCTCACTCCTCCAATGTCCGCACTTAGTGGGTGTACGACTTCAGATGGCTCCTTGTCCCACAGATTGAGAGCAGTTAGTCATTAATTGAACATTGCAGTTTTTACTGTACTGCAGTAATTGTCTCCTCTCGAATTATCTGAGCAGCAGGGTATTTACTCCCCAGCTTTTCAAAGCATCGTGACCAGAGTTGGGCGGAGCCCTGGACCCAAATGGAAGGTACCAGGAATTCATCCTCTTAAAGGGCTGTTGCCTCCCACTCTTGTCTGCGCAGCGGCCCTGATCCCATCCCCGGGTACCCCAGCAGAATGCAGGAGTGCCTTCCGCAGGAAAGTCCCCTGTCCCATTCCCATCCTTTAAGGAGGATGGGAAACGCCGCCTCTTATCCAGGCCCAATAAGGTCGCTTTGATTCAACCAGCCTTCAACAGTGCTTCAAGCGTGTGGTTTCTGGACTTTTTACCTGTTGTTTCACCCTTCGGTTCTCAACCCAGCTGTGGGAGCTTGTCAGCTGACAGTGCCTGGACAATCTGCAAAGACTGATGCAGGGTGTCCAACCTTTTGGTATCTCTGGGCCACCCTGGAAGAAGAAGAGTTGTCTTGGGCCACACATTAAATACACTGCAACATGTAGTCACAAAAATAATCTCATAATGTTTTCAGTAAATTTACAGTTTTCTGTTGGGCCGCATTCACAGCCATCCTGGGCCGCTGGGTGGACACCCCTGAGAGGGTCTCAAGTGGAACACAGGCACCAATACCAAAAAAACCCACCCGATCAGCCAGTGAAACCCACAGACAGCTGCCCTCAGAGGTTTCCTGTGTGGTTTGCCCAGTGCAGCAGCGTGGGGCAGGCTTCTCCCATGGGGCACAGTTGTCCTGATGCAGCCGAGGATCGTGTTCACTCTTAGGAAGTCATCGTCTCCATGACCCCAGGCCCTAGCCCTGCACCTGACCTGCAGTGAGTGCCCAGCAAATGTGTGAATGAATGCACGGGCCCTGAACCCACAAATATTTTCCACATGAACTGAGTAAAATCAGGATTTCCTCATCCATACTAATGAACTTGATTTTCAAGACATAAAATTGAGGGCTTTAATGGACTCTTACTCGGTAATGTTCCCTCTGGGCCACAGCCGACCTCGATGTCCATTGTCACTGGACGTTACCTAAGCAGCAGAATGGTTCAAAGCGCAGACTTAGAGCTGTACTACCTGGATTTGAATCTTGCTTCTGACACTACCTGCTGTGAGGCATTGGATAAATTCTTTACTGTTCAAGCCTCACTTTCCTCCTGTATAGAATGGGGGGTAATAATAGCATCAGCCTCAGTGAGTTGTGATGGGGTTACATGACATGATACAGGTAAGGCACTCAGCCCTTGGCTGGGCACAGAGTAAGAACTCACTGCTTCTCTTAAACGTAAAGGTGGTAGTGATGGGAGCTCCCTTAAGTTGTGATTGCTGCGTCTTGCAGTCCCTTATTGTTGGCGTGGACTGGGCTTCTCCAGGGGCGGCTGGAATTGTAAGTAGCTGTAAGAAAGGAAGATGGATTGGAGGCTGAGTGGCAGAGGCCTCAGGCAGGCTTGGTTTTGTCTTCCTTGAGTGAGGTGTGCAGGGTATAAGAGGAGTGGACTCTGATGCTGGGGAAGATAGCTGGAGAGCTGTCCTCAACCAGCTGCATCCTCCGTCTTGGTCTATCCCTGAGCTCTTTTAGCTGCATTGCTGGCATTCTCCTGGGGATTACCAGTGAGTCTCTGTTTTGACTGCTCATGAGGCTCTCCTGGGAGCTCTTAAACCGACTTGGTGCCCAACCCTAGCTGCGATCAGTGTGATCTGAACCGCCCGCCATGGCTGTGGCCCAGGCATCCCTATGTGTCTGAAAAGATCCCCAGGTGATTCTAATGTGCAACCAGGGTTAAGAACCCATGGGGCCCACTGAATGCTGCTGACCTCCTGTACAGTTCCCTGTGTGTGCCTGGGCTTTCTGCCTGAGATGTGCATTTGCTGCACAGCCTGATAAGTCCCCTTCCCTCTCAGGGACTCTTGTCCTCCATTCACGGTGGAGGTAGGTGGCATAGGATTTAATGAGATTCAGTCACAAGACAAACCCTTCTTAGCATCCCAGAGGCTGAGTGGATTTTTATCAAGAGGGTGTTGAATTTCACAAGGGTCGTTTCCCAAGAGGACTAAGAGACTGGCTAGCATGCAGTTGTCTCAGTGTGTGAGTACTGTGGTTTAGCGGGCAAACCTTCCTGATTTGGTGTTTTGTCTCCCCCCCGCCCCCCCGTCCTGCACCGCCCATAGACAGAACAACACAGTCATGCTTTGTTGTGCACGTTGTGTGAAACCTTTTGCATGGGATGCGTCCTTCTTGGGTTTAGTTAGACCTGCTCAAGTGCTGGCTCACCAGAGTGGGCATCGCAGCCCGCCGGCCTCTGTTTTGCAGGACCCACTTGGTGTGGAGATTTTGCCTTGTTGCTTTTAGTAATATTGCTGCAGTTAACTGGCCATAATTGTTTCTGGGGAGAACTTACTCATTGCCCCACATATAATGAATCATTGTTCGTAGAGAGCCTTTAGCCCAGACTTGTGTTGGAGCTGGTGGGAGGCATGACAACCACCAGCTTTTTCCTTGTGGCCTTCCACTGCTCCATAAGGCCTCTTGACCAGTTAACTGCATCTTTACTGGGTGAGCGCGGGGACAGTTGCTTATGTGAATTTGCCTTTCTGCAATGCATGGAAGCAGGTATTGAAAGCTGACTCAGCCAGACACACATACATGGAAGTACTTGTCCCAGGACCCTGCCTGGTGAAGGCCCCGAGGAGCCTGGGCTGCGGTGTCCTAGAAGTGACCCTGTTGTTACTGATGCTCCTTCCATACCTTCACGTGGAACTGCCGAGTGCCTGTATCTTAGCTTAAAGAGGGAAAAGGGGAAAGGTACAACCTGAAACAATTCCCCCCTCCCCCATGTCATTGCACCATTTTAGACAACTCTCGTTCGGTCCTGCACCAGGTACCTTGGGAGAGACAGAGGATGCAAGCAGTTGCCGCCCTTCTGGCGCCTCTGGCCTAGTCCAGGAGCCAGTGTGTGCTTCAGCGCCCTGGCTCTGACTGTGAGGGGGCGGTGGGCCGGGCCTGGGAGGGGGAGGGACGCCCGCTGTGGGCGGGGCTTGGGGTGGGAGGAGAGGGATGTGGACCAGAGGCTTTCAGACCTGGGTACGCCTCAGTCTAGACTGGCCGGTGAATTCTTTCCGTGACACTGGGGACTAAGCCTCAAATGTGGGCATTTGCCTGAACGCACACCGGGTGGGATCTTTGGCCTCACTGGAAGGGGGCCCTGGGAAACTGGTTGTTCGGTCCTTTCTTCTGTGGTTTCCAGTTGGTCTGCAGCTTCCTGGTTTTTGTCACCCCTCCCCCACCCCTAGCAAACTTTTTTTTTGGAGGCCCTGACTTGTGGGTGAGTTCCAGGGGCACAGAGCTGACCACAGAGCCAGCTCTCCCGGGGTTGAGAATCTGAAGCCTTACAGGGTCGAATGTGGTCTGGGACTGTCTGGCTGAACACCCACCTTGTGCTTGGGAAAGTGGCAGATTCTTCCCTGTCCCCCGCCACTGACCCAGCATTTTTAAACAAGCCTTCCATACAACTCCCCTTCCTTCGTAGCTTACCGTAAAAGTGGGAAAAGCCTTGTTCTGCAGGTCTTCGTTGCCACTACTCGGCTGAAAAATGATGGGGGCCTGGATTAATAGTGGCCAGAGGGCTGGAGAGGGGCTGGCCGAGAGGGCTCTTCCAGGATGAACCAGTGGAATGTGTGAGGAATTAGAGGCTGTGGCTCTGGTGCTCCCATGGGTATTGTCAGTGATGGGAGGGGTTCTGGGCACCTTGGCCTTGAGGTCTTTGTCTGAGAGCCCTCTGTCCTCGTGCACAGGTGTTGGGAATTGTGGGTCTGAAGAGTCGGGCTGGGAAGGTGTGTGTCTTGCTGGGCTGGGGGTTGATTTGTGGGCCTGCTCGGATGTATGGCTTGAGGGCATAAAAAGTTCTGTTTACATGGGGTTCCCTTACTTTCATGCTCCGTGGCCAACCTTCTAATATCTTGGCCCCACTGTAGCCCCCATTCTGAGATACCCTCCACTTGCTGAGTGACTTGGGGTAAGCCCTCCAGATGGGATGAAGGGCGGAGGAAGAGGCACCTAAGAGAGGGGCAGAGTTGGAGGGAGAGATGGGCAGAGCTTGGCCGGGTTCAGCATCGCCAGGTGGGAGGTGTGTAAGCTCAGCCTGGCTCTCGAGCTCCTCCCGCCCCTTCAGCGGGCCCAGCCCCCCGGGCCTCCTGGAGGCACCTGCCCTACTGCTCGTGCTGAGCCAGCTGCCGCCAGTGTTCCCACATGGATTTACTGACTTCACCTCAGGTTCCTCGGCCTCAGCACACCTGACATTTCGGGCTGGTTAGTTTTTGGGGGGTGGGGAGAAAGGCTGTCCTGTGCATTGTAGGATAGTTAGCATCATCCGCGTCCTCCACTCACTAGATGCTAGTAGCACCCCTCCTCCCTGGTTGGAACAACCAAAAATATCTCCAGACGTTACCAAATGTCCCATACAGGGGCAGAGTCACTCCAGTTGAGAACCACTGATTTAGCTCACATTGACTGAGTCCTTTTTCTGTCCTGGGCACTGGGGACAGGAGAGTGAAGAAACTGAGCCCTGCTCATGTTTAGTGGAGGCTGACATCTGTTCTGCAGAGACATTGTCACACGAGGTGAATCTTAGACTTCCAGAAGAGACGGACACAATGGCTGGGGCATGTTGGTATAACAGGGGTGGGTCTGTCTGTCTAGCTGTTCCCGTCTTTTTCATCCCGGAATCAGGTCATGGCATGGTGTTGAAGCTATGGAGCTTGGGTTTTCTTTGCTGCTGCTTATGCTAACTTTTCAAAGAGTAACTTTCATGCTATACTCACAAAACGAATCTCTTTTGCAATGTGGCCATTGCAAAGTTTTGCACCAAGTTTTGGGGGCTCTTTCCCAGCAGAAACCAGCCCTCAGTGCCCTCTCACTGCCTCCCCCGGCTGCCCTGTTTCGTGCCCCAGGCCACTGTCAGAGAGGAGCCTTTGGCCTGCAAGCTGGGCCAGATCATCCCCTCCTCTCTGGACAGGGCCCTTGGGTCCGGAGGCCGAGGAGCCCCGTCCTGCCTCCATGCCCGCACCCTGCTGGTTTTGTGTTCTGCGCACTCTGCCTGGCCAGTCATGTCTCGGGGCTTTTGGGTGTCTGCCTTGGGAAGCCTCCCTGACGTGCTGACTGCCTCACTGTTGCCCTTCAGATGCTGTTAAAATGGCCAGTTCCTTGCCTTGACGCTCCCCAAGGATTGTTACCCGGGCTAGGCTTGGTGCTGGATACTTGGAAGACACTAAATGATTCCTGTGGAATGACTGACGTGTCTTAACCCCACACTGCATCATGAGCTTACTTCTTGGAAGGAAGAATCCCTGGGGCCCAAAAGTGGGGGAGCCAGGACCCTCAGCCTCTTCTTGAACACTCACCGCCATCCCCTCTCCCCATTTCCTCCAGCCCCAAGCTGGTGGGCTCTGGTTTCCTCACACTCGCTTTCATAGCCTCTTCCCAAGAAAGGACGGCAGCGTTTATCTGTTAGACAAAGGACGTTTAATAATTCAGTGTTACCTTTCCTGCATAGATTTTGCATTCTTACAGAGAATTCCGGGAGTTGGTGGAAGAGCACTGGGAGGCGGGTAAAGGGAGTCACATGTGGCTGTGGTGGCTTTAAACCTAGTGACAACTAACTTGTGACTAGAGTCGGGTTAATGGGAAACCTAAAGGTTTACAACCAGAAATGTTTGTTTCTCTTCATGGATACAGACATTTCCTTCTTTATTTGGTTTCTGTGGTCTGTGTTTAGTGTAGATGTAATGTTTGTGTGTCTTCAGAATTTATTTTAAGAACAATAATAGGAGCAGGATCGTAAACTTCATTTAAGGAGGAAAGCACGGGAAGCTGGCCTGCCTTGACCACTGGCCATTTCAAGGCCAATTTCAACCCTGGCCTACTATGTCCAGAGTATACTGAGTAGGTTTGGCTTTCCAGATTGACAGGACATTCTCTTAAGATTTTTCTCACTGCTGAATACAAGAAATGCCTCTGAGAAGAGAAAAAAGTTCTTTTTAAAGTATTTGTACTTTTTCTAAAAGGATGGCATGTGGAGCCACAGGTGCCTCTGGGAAAGGTGACTGTATGTTGATGAACGTGCCAGGTGTCATGCACATATCTCGTGTTAAGTTGCAAGTGTGGGAATTCAGAGCCTGCCTCTATGTCCTGTTTCTATAGATAAGGACACAGATATGTGTCCTTTGAGTTACTAATAACATGAGTTTAGTATGCACTGATTCCTGATCCTGGCTGATCTTTAAGAATCACCTGGGGAGCTTTGAAAATACAGACTTCTGGACTGATGGTTGTCAGGGGTGAGGGGCTAGGGGAAGGGGTGGGGGAGAGGGAGGGGGTGGGTTTAGAAATACGGACTTCCAGTTATAAAATAAGTCAGGGGCTGTGACGTGCAGCCCAGGGCATAGTCAACAGCGTGGTAGTAACTAGGTGCGGTGACAGATGGTTACTGTGCTTACAGTGGTGATCACTTTGTAACGTACATAAATGTTGAATCGGATTGTACGTCTGAAACTAATATAATACTGCCGATTATAATTAAAAACAGATTCATAAAAAAACAAAATACAGACTCCTGAAAGCTACCTGGACTCACAGAATCAGAGCTTCTTGCAGTGAGATCTGGAACCCTGTTTTTATTTAAAATTTTGGGGTTTTTTTACCTCTTTATTAAGACTCTCCCCAACATGATTTCTAAATAATTTGAAGTTGGATACACACTCACTCCTTTTTTCAGATGTAATTGACTTACAGCATTAGTTTCAGGTGTACAACATAATGATTTGCATTTTGTATATACTGTCCAATGATTACCACTGTAAGTTTAGTTAACATCTGTGTTACAAAAAATTGTAACATAGTTACAATTTTTTTTCTTGCGAGAACGTTCAAGATCTGCTGTTTTAGCAACTTTCAAATACACAATACAGGATTAACTATAGCCACCATTTCTGTATTACAACCCCATTGGCTTATTTTATAACTGGAGGTTTGTACCTTTTGACCACCCTCACCCATTTTGCCCACCCCACACCCCACCTCTGGCAGCCTCCAGTCTGTTCTCTGTGTCTTTGTGTTTTCTCTCTGTTGGAGTCCACGTATGTAGGGTCCTCATATGGTATTTGTCTTCCTGGCTTATTTAACTTAGCGTGATGCCCTCAGGGTCCATCCATGTTGTTCCATATAACAAGACTTCCTTCTTTCGTGGCTGAATAATATTCCATTATACACACACACACACACACACACACACACATACACTTTAACCTATATAAAACGTATTTATATATAACATATATAGGTGATACACACACACACATATATATAACATTTTCTTTATCAACATACTTAATCCTTCTATTAAAAGCTCCCCAGGGGAGTCTTGGTCTGAAAACTGGCCTGGAAGGGCTGGCGGCTTTGTCAGGTTGCCAGGCTACTGATGTTGCTCCGCCTGAGATCAGGGTCAGGGAGTCCTCAGCATGCTTACCTGTGAGGGCACTGTTTTCCTAGGGAGGAGGGAGGATGCCTGGTAGCAGTAGACTGACGCGGGGTTCGGGGCTTTGTGGGCATGACCGTCTGCCCTGGGACGTGTGACCTGGCTGTACTGGGAAGCTCGGAGGATGAACTCCTTAACTGTTTTGTGAAGATGTCTGAACCCCCGCCCCTTTTTAGGTGCTTTATACCTGAAGTCTTACCGTTTACAAGAAGCACATGTGTTACGGTCCTGACTGGCGTTTCTGGCAAGTGTGGCTGCATTACGAATGTCCCCCCACCCCTGTCCTGTCTGGACTGTGAATAGTTACCTTTTAGTTTTTTGGCTATGCCATGTTCATAGTTCAGTGGGGAACTTCACTCTGATCAGTGCGTTTAACTAGTAGTGGTTCTCAGAGGAACTAGAGAAAGAAAGCAGCTTGGAGATTGTGAGTTCTTAGAACACCGGCACACCAATCACAGAACTACCAGAAATGTTCTAGAAGAAAACATAACTACATGTGGAAGTATTGGCATCTGTTCAACCTTCTTGGCAAGGATGATCCGGGTCAATAACTCTGATATTTTTCTGAGAAGTATCTTATTTCATCCTAGAAGTAAATTATTTAAGACCACTAGTTAGGGTTTTCACATAATTGATGTAGACGCATAGTTCTCTTGAAATCAGGTACCAAGTGAAAAGAAAATAGGTTTTGAATTAGTGATTACTCTAAAAAGCTAATTTACCGTAGTGTTTGAGCTCTTTGAAATATATGGAAGTATACAAGTTCTTAAAAATTAGGTCTTTGTGACTGTGTACATATTCTAAACACTTTTATTAGACTTCTAGCATAATCAGTAATTTATTCTCTTGGAGTTTCCAAGGGAGAATTCCATTAGTTTAATTTACTTCAGAAAACATTCCATTGTCTGAAAAGTTAAACAACTATTTTGTTTCTTTAAGAGGAAAGCAAATTGGTAAGAGTTTGAAAATAGTATATCTGTTTTATTGTATCATTTACGGTTCAGTTTAAAACAGAAACAGTAGCTAGCAAAACCAATTTTACAATGGCTATTTCCTGTCTGAGCTCTCTCTGCTTAAAGAACATTAGCCCCGGTTAGGACTTGAGCTTTTATTTCTTCCCTAGGCCTTTGTCGTCTGCACGGCACTTACTCCGGGTTACCTGGGGGTGGCAGTAGGTAATGATTAGCATTCACATTTTGGGGCACATTGGCTTTGCTTCTTCAGGAGCTCAGATGTGTGCTGCAGAGAACCCACCCCACCAGCTGAGGCTCTGCGAACTGAGCTAGTGTTTATTGATCATTCGCTGGAGCCCCTCATTGTTTGTAAACCCATGTGGACCGTGAGCAGAGGCTAAAACGTGGCTCCATACTTAATCAAGCAGAGAGATTGTTAGATAGAGGGGACAATTTCAAGGTAATGTAGCAACATGAGTAATTCAGAGTAAGTGGCTCGGGACAGGTACAGAGTGATAATTGGTGTTAGCCATTGCAGAGGTCACTTTGGTTTGGGAGTCTCAAAGGCTTCCTGAAGGAGTTGGGAAAGGTGGTAAAGCAGGGGGAGAGACAGTTTTTTCAAAATCTCTTCAAGATTATGATAGTAATTTGGGTTATCAAGCACGAGGGAGGAGCTGAGAGATTTGGATACCTCACTCTGGATCCTTGTTGAGAAATAATGACCTTGAGCTGCCCGTGGAGCCCCACTCTGCAGAGAAAGCTCGAGGGGGAGCAACCCGTTCAGTAGGTAGACCCTCCTCTGCAGGGTTTGAGCTGAGGGCTGTGGCGACCCAGAGTCTCCCCGACCTCGGTCACAGGCTTGTGGGGGACGTGTGGCAGTGCGTGCGCAGCTTCCCCTTGGGGTAAGGGTTTTTGTTTATACATACGAGTGTGCATATGAAAAGTGAACATTTAAAAAAGACCTCGTTCAGTGGCATTAGGTTTTCGAATCTGAGATCAGAGCAGCGCAGCCCTGGGGCAAACACCTGATTAAGCCCAACACTCCCGTGTACGTAGTTGTGGATATAATTTGACCATACAGTGGTGACATATTAAACAGGAAGCTAGGTAATTACATACTTAGGCAATTGAAACATGCCATATCACCAGGACACCAGGACAGCCCCTCCGATGTTCAGTCACTACAACTGTGACTGTACCGTTTGTGTGTGGATTCTGCGGTTCGTGCCTGCGAGGACCGCATGGAGCCTCAGACTGGAATTTCAAAGCCAAACATTGACAAGTGGCTTGTTTGAGTTTGGTTTAAGTTTGGATGCTGAAGGGATCTTAAGAGCTCAGCAAATATGGGTTTGTGTAACTGTCTTTAGTGTCCCCCCTTTGGGAAAATGTTCTGAGGGAGAAAGGGGAAATTGCAGTAGTTGGTCCTTAAGTAAATAGAAGTAAATGAGAAATTTCTAGAAATGTAAGAGCTGAAACTTAAGTGTATCCAGTTTTATGCCTCTTGCTGGCTTTGGTGTTAATAATGGCAGGATCCGAGCTCTATGGAACAATGTCAAGGGCAGGAATGCGCGGAGGTGAGCCGACCCGGGCCTGGAGCCTGCCCCTTGCCATGGGAGCAGCCTCAGGAGGGGGTACACCGCCCCTCTGGCCACAGATGTGCAGGTAACAGGGTCACGTGTGACTCAGAGACCTGGCAGACCTTGTCTTGTTGTGACTACCGTCAGGCTGTGTTCATTCAGTGTCTGCATGCGGCTAATTAAGAATTTAAAATTTAATACTGTATCTTCATTGTTTTTTTCATAAGAGAATCTCTGGAAGAGAAGTACAATCAACACTATGTGAAAAAGATCCTCAAATTGAAGAGAAAATGATTTGGTGAGACAGTGGAGAAAATAACTGGGCCAGAAGTTTCTAGGAGTCTCCAAAGTGATGTTTCGAAGTGATGTTTCTGAGCTGTGGCAGGCTAGGGTCTGCTCTGTGACTCTGTGGCTGAGTTTTACAATTTAACCATCCTATATAAAAACAGGCGGGGAGATGTTTATATTTTTGTCTCATATTTCTGGGGAACTTGCACTTTTCCTGATATTTGTTTATTACTTATTTACCCACCATTTACTGAACAACTATGTTCCATGCACTGTGCTTCAGCCACCTCTGCTGGGGCTGGAGTGTACAGGGTGCCGTGCACCTCTGAGAGAACGTGTGTGAGCACTTTGAACAACATGCAGAGTCATGCTAGTGTATGTTCTGTGGTTTTCTTTGTTTTAATTAATCTTGGGGTGGAGGGGGAGAGAGAGAGAGAGAGAAGAAAGAGAAACGTTGATTTGTTGTTCCACTTATTTATGCTTTCATAGGTTGCTTTTTGTATGTGCCCTGACTGGGGATTGAACCCATAACTTCGGCGTATTGGGACAATGCTCCAACCAACTGAGCTACCTGGTCAGGGCCTGTTCTGTGTTTTACTTTCCAGTGTTCTGAGGTTTAGGTTCTTAGAGGCTAGGAAACTAGCAGGGATTCTGATGAGCTTCCATGTTGCTGGCAACTAGCTAGAAATCATTTAGAGCATTGAAATACTGGTATTTAAAACGATTTCCTGGCCATGGCTGATTTAAGTTCCTTTGGTTTGCTCACTAGAATGTGTATTTATGGAATTCTTGTGCTGCTCGGGACACTTGCTGACTCCAGAAATCCCGCACACAACTGGCAGGGGAGGGGGAAGTGTCCGTGTCCATTTTCCTGAGTGCCAAGGAGAAGCCCTCGCCAGGCAGGCATTTGGGAGTTCTCGTCCAAATGTGTTTGACATAATTTCTGAAATAGACCACAGCTTATGTCACTTGGTTCTATTTTCAGATAGGGATGTTGACGGAGGCATTGGGGAACGGGCCCCAGATAGAGGGGGGCAGAGGCGGTGGGAGCTGTGTGCTCCTGGGCTGAAGAACTGTCTCCACCTGGTGCGACCCAGGTAAACTTCGAGGGTCGGCCACGGCCCCTGAGAGAGACGGCCGCCCTGACAGGCGCTCTCGCCTGGGCCTTTCGTTCCAGGCCTGTCCCCTGTGGTTGTCGGCCGCAGGGACCCAGGGGATCAATCACCTGATAAAAAAGCCTGAGGCTTTTGGCTTTGTAACTTCTTACAACTTTAATAAATCAACTCCAAGGTTGCGGGAACTCTCTGTTATATCACCGGTCTTTTCCTGCACTCCAGTACGGCCAGTCCCCCGGGGCATTTGAAGACTTGGCAGGGCCTGTGCTGAGAACCAGAGACCAGATTCCCACACCAGGTGACCGTCGCCAGTGTCGCTCTCTGGGGCACGGCCTCTGCTCTAGTCTCAGTGTCAGCAAAGTGCAGGTATTTGAAAGTTATGTTTAAGTCCTCTTGACTACAGACAGTGAGTATAATTCCTGCTTACTCGGGGTCTGCTTTTGGAATAGGTTTTTCAGGCTTTTGCTTCTCGGTTGTCACCAGGGTCTGTCCTCACCAGTCAGTTGCCTCTGTACTTAGGATCCCCGTTCGGGTATCAGGGACACTTTCTTGTCATACCCCTCTTGGCTGTGGCCCTGGTTACGAGAAGCATGAGTGACCCGTCTCCTGTCTAGTTTCTCTCTTCTCCTCAATTTGTACCGGAGGGTCACCTTTCCTCCTTTCCTGTTTTTAATATAATGCTTGTTTTTGCAAAGGTGAATTTCACATGTGGTAAAAGTTTCCAGTGGGAGAAAGGGGTATGCAGTGACAAGTAAGTCTCTCTCCAGCCCCTGTCCTCTGGACACCAAGGTCCCCTCGCGAAGACATCTACTGTTAGCAGTGCCTTGTGTGTTACAACAGAAAAGTCTGTGTGTATAATCTTCTAATAAATTATCTTAATGTCTTATACTTCTTCTCCCTCCCCTTCACCTCCTTCTTCTATCCCCTACATGCGTGGAGCACTCTATATACTTCTAGTTACTCTAATTTTTTAAACTGAACATTGCAAATCATTTTATATCAGATTACATAGATCAGCCTCATTCTTCCTTTTTTTGGTTAATAATTATATAGTTTTCAGGTGTACAATTTTAGAGCACATCATCTGTACACTGTACTGTGTTCAGCATCCTAAGTCAAGTCTCCGTCCATCACCGTTTATCCCGCCTCTCCCCCCTCCCCAGCCCCACACCTTCTTCTGTCTCCCCCCCATCACTTTCCCTCTGGGAATCACCCTGCTGTTGTCTGTGTCTAGGAGGGTTTTTGTTTTCTTTTGATTTTGCCTCATTCTGAAGCAGTAGCATAATAGTTCCTTGGCTCCCTGTTGATCCGTTAAGTGACATTTCCAGTCCTTTGTTACGTTATACAATGCTGTTGGTGCAAACACCCACATTTGTGTACAAGCGTGAGCGCATCTTGGGATGCATTGCCAGAGGTGAAAAGGCCGTGTCAGAGAGTATGTTCACTTTTATTTTGCTGTTTGCCAAACTGTTCATCAAAGAAGTTGTGTAAATTTTACTTGTCTACTCACCATTGTATGAGAGTAGCTGTTTCTCTATATCCTTATCAACACAGTGTATCAAACTTTTTGATAACTTGCCAGTCTTCTGGGTAGAAGTGGTGTCATGTCACTGGGTTATTGTGTGTGAGGTTGAGCACATTTTCACGTGCCGTAGACCATTTGTGTTTTTGTTAACTGTCTGTGTGTCCTCTGCCCCTTTGTCTGTTGTGTTGAACTTTTTATGTTGATTTGTATTTGCTTTTTATATATTATGGAAATTAGCATTGTTGCATGCTGCAAATGCTTCCCCCGTTTGACTTGGCTTATGTTAGCTTTTTCCTTGCCAAAACTTAATTTTTATATGTAGTCAAATTTATGACTTTTTAAAAGATTTTATTTATTTTTAGAGAGAAGGAAAGGGAGGGAGAAAGAGAGGAAGAAAGAAACAGCAATGTGTGGTTGCTTCTTGCGTGCCCCTTACTGGGGACCTGGCCTACAACCCAGGCATGTGCCCCAACTGGGAATCAAACTGGTGACCCTTTGGTTCACAGGCTGGTGCTCAATCCACTGAGCCACACCAGCCAGGGCTGATTTTTTTTTATGACTTTCAGATTTTATATCATGCTTCACGATATTTTTTTGTCTGCCTTCTCCACTCTATTAGGATGTTTCTTGTGCCTCTTGTTTCAAATTTGTCACAGACACACCTGTTTCCTGATTTCCCATCACTCTGTGCGTCACAAACATACTAAACTCCTGTTTGACCTTCAATTCTAATTAAGTTGTCTGTCTTGGCATGTCATTCACCCACAGACCTGTCAACTCACTGATTCAGTGTTCTCTGCCGTCTCCAGGTACTGCACCACGGATTGGGGGTGCCGTGGTGAACACAGCCGCCGTCCACCTCACAGAGCTCACTGAAAGCATAGCAGTATGTGAGACTCAGTCCAAAAGTCTTTGGAAACTGGGAGGAGGGCTGTGACCAAGGACTGGGAGTCCGACCCTAGTTTGGGATCAGGTTGGTTGCGAGGGCGATCAGGGAAGGCTTTTTTGAGAGAATGCAGCTGAGTGGAAACCTGCAGCCTAAGTGAGAATTGCCAAGACATTAGGGAGTGTGTGGCAGGGTGTCAATGGAGAGGAACCAGAAAGCCTTCCGTGTCAAGGAAGCTCTTGGGAAGGGCCGCAGGGTAGGAGGGAGCTCCAGTTTGAGAAACCAGCAAGGCCAGCATAGCTGAAGCAAGTCCAAGAGGAGGCTCAAGTGGCTCGGAGGAGTCAGGTTGCTTGGGGAGGGTCTCCTGGGCTGTATTACCAGTTTGGTCGTTTGTCCCGTGATTCTTTGATCCTAGGACTTCTTTTATGTACGTCCTCTAACCTTTCATTAGCATCCCTAGCGCATTGGTTTGATGGACTTTTATCACTTAGGCTTTTTGTTACTTGCATGGTTGTGTTTTATCTCTTATTGATTGTAAACTGCTTTAGGAAAATTACCAAGACCTTTTAACAGAACATCTCCCATGCTGCGTGCTGCCTGTCAGATCTAGGGATTCTTTCTGATGAGTGCATTTCTCACCAGCAGCATTAGGCATTAAGCAGAGACACAGTGGGTTTCATCTTCAGCATCACCCCCTGGTGATGGGAGTGGCTGCTGAGTAGACAGAACTGAGACAGATCCTGAGACCAGATCATCCTCTGTGGCCAAGAGTATGGTGATAGATTAATATCTACCACAGCACTGCAAATGGAATGACTGCCGTGTCGCTGCCATCTGTGACCTGGAACATTAGTTATAAAGAAAGGTGCTCTTTTGCCCTGTCCCTAGGTGTCTGGCACGGGTATATGTGGGCAAGAGTCACTGTTGCGTTGGGGGCACGTGGAGCCGTCTTCTTATTGATGTGAACCTTTAACCCCAGCCCCTGCCTAAGGATACTAATGCCTCCGTTTTAGGTCAGGTTCATCTTTTTTTTACCCAGTATGAGTATATACTTGTGGTAAGTGCCAGGATTTGTGCGTTTACATGTCCAACAACTTTGGCACAGGGACCTCAGCATCCCGAGCTATATTTTCTCCCAGAAATGATCAGAGTTAATAGCAGTGCCTGTAAAAATGTATCGATCAACACAGCTATGAATCATTTATGCTACAACTGGCAGACCAACTAATCGATTTGCTGGTTTGAGGGTGTAGGAGGAGCACTGGGCATCTGTAGTCCATCCCCGTTTCCATCCCAGCCTCTGGGGGGACCTGCCTGGACCTCCCTCAGCTCATGGGGAAGGCGGGCATCGGAGAGGATGTGTAGTAGGATGAGCTCAGGGCCAAAATGCATTTAGAGGCATTGCAAGACTGCTTTCGTCAGAAAGTCAAACTTCCTTCCAGGATGTCTGGCTGGAAGCCACTCTTTGCTGCTCTGGAGATAGTCAGCAAAATCACCTAAGCCAGTAGCAGCTATTTCATAGAAAACGGGGGGCAGTGGGGAGCAGCCAGGCCATCACCTTGCTTTCTGTGCCTTTGGAAGGATATTTAAATGGAGGTTGATCTGTGTTACCCTGTGGAAATGTGTCTTCTTATGAGTTAAAGACAGACTTTGCTTTAACACAAGGTTACCATCAGCTTTACTTCTCTCTGTAAATGGAAACTCAGCTTTTTGTGCTAGAGTTTTGCTCTAAACGTGTTCCATCCTTTTGAATGGCGAGGAGCTGGTTGTCATCTGACCTTCGGGCTCTTGCAGGGCTTACTGTTCGTCCCCTCCAGTCGGGCACATATTGGATCAGCCCCACGTTGTTTGCAGGGTAGCAGGGACCAAAGGGAGGCTGGGAGTTATTGGAGCCAGCACTCATGCTGTTTAGTCCGAGTCTTGCAATAAGGATGCTTACCGTGCCCTGAGCAGTAAACAGTGTCTCCGTGGGATCAGTGAATGCTTTCCTGAAGGCAGCTGTCTGTAAAACAAGGCTGTTTCTATCATTTGGAAAGTGGCCCATGGAAACAAACCTAGGTTCTGGTTATAGACACATTGGTGTATAATTGAATGGCAGAGCATTTTTTCCCCCTACAAATAGACCATGAGCCTACAGGATGGTAGAGTGGTGCTTGTGCCCGAGGACAGTGCCGGCGCCCTCTGCTCTGGAGAGTGTTTTCATGGCAGCCTCTTTATTTTTTCCAGCTCCACCCACTCCCCCATTGCTGCCTCATCCATAGCTGTGGTCTCCTAGATTACCATAGCAGGAATTATTGACCACCCTGCTTCTGCTGAGGATTGATACTTCTTTTCTGAAATGGAGCTGTCATGCACAGCAGCAGGCAGTACACGTGCACATCTCTTATCCCTTCAGCAGCTCAGCTCCGTGAGGCAATTTCAGCCGTTTTGTATCCTCGTGGTGCTTAGCACATGTTGAAAGCATGAATGAGTGAATATTACAGTGAATACTTGCCTGAAGGAAGCAGCCTATAAAACGAGGCTATGGCTATCTTTTGGAAAGTGGCCCATGGAAACGAACCTAGATTCTGGTTGTAGACACATCCGTGTGTAATAGATAGCTTGTTCAACAGTGCTTTCCCAGTTTCCTGCCCTTTTCACATTCATGCACTAGGACAACATTTCCTAGTGTTCCACTGAATGAGTGACACGTCAGTCGTTGGTAAGTGCAGGCAGTTACCATACGTGCAGGGATGGATTTGCCAGGAAGCTGTGAAGTTTACTTTTAGGATCTGTTACACAAGGAGTACCTCCAAGGCCCTGCTCCTAACTTTGCAGTCTTTCTACTAAAATGGGCTTCCTGACTTGGGCAATCTTCAGGTGAACCTACGCCTGAATACAAGTACAAAATACTGAGTTTAACTATAATAATTGGGCTTCTTGGAAAACAGCAGAACTTGTATGGATGTGTAAGTAAAGGGATATAGAACTCTTTTCCCCAAAATTTTATTTATAGAATACTTACTTTGCAAAAGAATCTCCTCATACCCTGTCATTTCTCAGAAGGAGGCATGTATTTCTGTGAATCAGAAAATTTGAATTTAACTGCCCAGCTGGCTCACACCAGCACATCTGCCTGCATGTCCCTTCAGTTTGGTATTCAGTGGCATGTTGGTAGCTTGCATTGGCTGTGGTGAGAGCATTCACACCACAGAAACCTGCAGACTTGCCCACAGGCAGGGCCTGCCTTCTAGTTAATGGACTCGAGAGGGAACACTGTCAGGTGAGGCATGTGCACACGAAGGGCGTAAATGACTAGAAATCTCCACACAGTGTTCACAGGGAAGGCTGGCAAGGTGGAATTGTTATTTTACCGAAGCACTTCTTTTCTTCTGAAAAATGGATGTGATACTTCCAACTTCCCAGAGGGGAAGTTATGCTTTTCTTATTGAAAGTGAAAATTAAATATTTCAGATACATACTCAGCCTTTGAAGTCAAAGCAAAACTTTTTGGTCCTGTAACAAATTACCACAAATTAATAGTTTAAAGCAGTGCAGATTTATCTTCTTGTAGTCCTGGGGTCAGAAGTTCTAGAGTAGAAGTGTCGGCAGGGCTGGGTCCCTTCTGGAGGCTCCAGGGGAGATGATATTTCTTTGTGTTTTTTAGCCACTGGCATTCCTTGGCTTGTGGCTCATTCTTTGATTTTCAGAGCCAGCAGCATAGCGTCTTCCAAGCTTGCTCTCTGTCCTCTGCTTCTGATATCACATCTTTCTGACCTTGGCCCTTCTTTTAAGAACCATGTGATTACATTGGGGCCGCCTGGATAATCCAGGATAAACTCACCATCTCACATCTGCAGAGTCCCTTCAGCCACAGGGACATGAGGTCACATATGCACAGGATTTGGGGATTAGAACATAGACATCTTTGAGGTCCCATATTCAACCTCAAACAGTTAATAATTTGTTATGCTTACTTGTCAAAAGGCAAGGTTAATAAATGACATAGTATTTTTTTTTATTGAAGTATTTGATTTCTTTCCATTCCCTCTCTGCTTCCGTTAAGGTTCCGATAGTAAACTGCAGTTTGTTTTATCACCATTAACAATTGCTGTTGGACTGTGACTTTTATTGGTAAAAATTCTGCCTCCTTTGTTTAAATGTTAAAACTTGGGCAAAAGGAAAGTATATTGGCCTGTGAATGAACTCTTTATTAAAATTGTAAAGGGGGATTTATTTTCTTATTCAACAGTTTTCATTCTGAGTTACTTCGAAAGAGAAGTAATCAGAGTCCACTGAAGTTCCTAAACCTGAGACAGAAAGACGAAGGGGCGTTGGGAGAAGAAGAGCAGAGGGTGTGGAGGCAGGACGCTCATCCTCGCTGGGGCTGGGCTGTCTGGGGACTGGGCGGCTGTGAAGTGGGACTCAGGTTTCGAGCCCTTCATCCGTCCGTGTTAACAGGATTCACACCATTCAGTCAAGAAACTTTTCCTGAGCACCCACTGACGGTGGGCCTTGGAGGGACCTTCGTAGTCAGTGCTGTGGCGGAGCAGGGTGAACCTGCAAAAGAGACTACGGAAGTGTGGCCAGAGAATGGGGAGGAAAGTGGAGTGTTGGGGCGGGGTGTGGAGAAGGTGGGCCAGGGTGGGAATTGTAGGTGTTGCTGGTAGGACAGACAAGGACCCTGAAAAATGGCTTTTGTCTTTAATGACCTGAGGTCATTGGTTACCTTAGCTGTCTGTGTCCATGGAGGAGGTGGCAAATCCCAGGCAGACTCTCGGCCCCGTGAATGGTGTGGTTCTTGACCATAGTGTAAGAGATAAGTTTAATATAGGAAGCATAGTATTAAGTAACTTCTTTTTTAAACTAGGCCTTTGTCTTGGGGAATTTGTGAATTAACAAATTTGTAAGTAGTCCTGTAGTATATAATTTCCCCCATTAAATACAATAATGTAGACTTTGAGTCAATTTATTTTTCCTTTTTAGAAAACCATCATTTCTTAGTCCTCTGTCTGTATTTCCAACACCAGTAAAGCTGTTAGTAACTAGTTAAGTCAACAGTTCCTAACCACAGTTTCCTGACTCACTAATGTGTCACGACCACTTGTGCCCCACGCTGCAGTGATTCACTACTAACTCCTGGTTAAGGCGCTGAGCTCTGCGGATGACCTAGTGGAAAACAGGAAGCAAGGTGACTCCTGCGGTGAGACTGAGGTATCGTGATCGCATCACTGGCATCGCTGGCAGCAAGCAGAGATTCGTGCACACACGTGCGTGTGCTTGTGCACAGGCACACAGACACTCCTGCATACTGAAGTAGCATTTGTTGGAATATAATCATGTATAAATGTAGCTGCAATTTTTAACATGATATTTTAATAGTCAGTAGTCACATGTTTTATTTAGCTCTACAAACTGCAAATGTCAGTCTTTTTTTGATATTCTTGGTACCAAACTCTGATGCCTTAAATTCCTAGTAGACATTCTAGAATCTTCAAAGAGTGCCTCACTCCTGTTTAGTGAGTTTGGGCATTTCTTGGATCTTCTTTTTGTGTTCAGTTCCTTGTACTTGGCATGGTTGTGGCATTAGGTTCACTAGTTTTCCTTTACCTGCTGGAGAACCAGCTGGAGGCCGAAATAAGGGTGAGGCTTACATAAACTACAGCCTTGGGAACACCTGGGATCTCCTCGTGGTTCTTTTATTAACTTTTTGTGACTTTGGACAATCCCTTTGGTATCTGTGGGCTTCAGTTTCCATGTATTGGGTTGGCCAAAAAGTCTGTTACACTTTTTCCATAGGATGGCTCTAGTAGTGGTGAGTAGTCTTTAACTTCATTCGAAACAATTTTGTTAGATTGTGTTGTGACAGCTGTCCAATCTGCATGCATTAAAAAAAAACTATCAAAATTGGTGACTTTTTGTGCAGCCATTTTAATATTGAAGATGGAAGAAGACATTCAACATTTTTGGCGTATTATGCTATAATTTTTCAAGAAAGGTAAAAATGCAACTGAAACAAAAAAGATTTGTGCAGCGTATGGAAAAGTTGCTGTGATTGATTGACATGTTAAAAGTGGTTTGGAAAGTTCCTTGGTACTATTGACATTTTGGCCAAATAACTGCTGTGGGGCTGCCTTATTTATGCATTGGAAGATGTTTAGCAGCACTCCTGGCCTCTACTCACTAAGAAGCCAAGCCAACAGCAGGTGATTGCTGGGAGGAGGGGGTTATAAGGGCATTAAATGATAATGGAAAAAAATAAAATAATGATTATACAACCTTAAAAAAAAAAGCCAACAGTGGGAGGTAGCCAACATACTCAAAATATCCAAATCAATAAAATTATTGGTGGAAATGAAAATTATTTTATGGAAAAAACATAATGGACTTTTTGGCCAACCCAATACATATATTAAAAAAAACAAAACAAATGAAAGCTTTGTTGATCTGAGGTTTTTAAAACTGTACATTTTAAGACACATACATGGTTTATACATCAGATCTAACACTTCAAATTACAAAAACAATTTCTCGTATCTCTTCCATATTGGGGCTGGACTTGGACTGCTGGGAGTTCAAAGATACGTATGACGTGCTCCTAGCTCAAACAAATATTCTTTTTAAGATAATATGCAAATGCACACAGAGATAAATAACAAAAGATAAAGTAACTGTTCAAGTCAATTAAAAAGCAAACTAAAGACTGGACATAATCAGTTGTTAGATGAATGGTGTAGGTCAGCATTTCCCAGACTCATCTGCGGATTGTCAGTTCTGCAAGGTGGCAATAGGTCTTCCTTGGCTAATAGATTCCCAGGTCTGTTGACTTTAAAAAATGGTGGGCCCAGCAAAATTAAACAGTTTATTTATTAAAGACCTCAGAATCTTACTGTCCATAATGAATGCACATCAGTACAATCTTTGGTCTCCAGACTTCTTTTGTCCAGGAAGCCCTAAGATTCCTTAAGATTGGGTTTTTTGTTTGCTTGTTTGTTTTGTTTTGTTTTGTTTTGTTTTTATCATCATAGTCTATTCGCTAATTGAATGGAGTGCAGTTTGGAAAGTTAGTATTAGTCATAAGCATTATGGTAGGATTGAAAATGGGGGCGTGTGGCTTCAAGGCTGGGCGGCCAGAGAAAGCTTTGAGGAGATGGTGGGGTTTGAATCGAGTCCTGAGTGCTGCGGTAGGTTTGCGTAGCTGCAGAGAGTGAGGGCAGACGTGGAAGCTGGCCTGTGGCTGAGTTGTCAAGAGAAGTGAATGGAACAGTGCAAGGGACCCCTACTACCTTCTTCAAAGTCTCTGGGCTCACCCTTCCTTCTTGGTAGTGCTCCTTTGATATCAAGTTCCAAATACACTGAGGGTATTAGGGGAACCCACCACTCACAACTTCTCCCTTGAGTGCCTTTCTGCTGCTGTTCCTGCATTATGCAATAGCGGCAACAAGCTCATTTCTAGCCTCACACTTTCCTAATGTGCTCCTGTGAGGAGCTCATGGCACCAAAATAGGACTTGGCTACTCCTTGCCCACAGCGGGCCAGGACTGAGCTGCCAAGGCTGACCCAAGGACTGGCTTCACTGAGTTACCTGGGGCTACCCTTCTCCAGGGCTCCTGAAGCTGAGTATTGGTAAGAGGGGCCCAGGAATCTGTATTTTCTACACACCTCAAGGCTATGGGTATAGGTGAGGAACTTGGAGCTGAAGCAGCCTAGCTCTGGGTGGACCCAATAAGCTTGCATAGATTTCACCTTACACTAGATTCCGTTGACACCCTTGGATCCAGAGTTGCCCTGGGAAAGACCTGGGAGATGGGAGTGCTTAGACCCCAGGCCCACGGCAGGGAAGAATAACAGAGTTCCCAGTTGTGGTAAGGCCCTAATTCCATATTGCTTCCCTCAAACAAGTACATCCCAAGTCTTTATAGAATTATATAGCAGTTATTGAATTGAGTCACTCATTTGCAAATGCGGTTATAGAAATGCGTAATCACGTTAGCGGGGTCCAGGGAGGGAGGCATTGGGCTTGCACTGGGCAGGCTGGCTGAGGGGCCCTGTCTCTTTATTCTGTGTGTTTGTTTTTCCCCCTAGTGTCCTCTGTCATGTGCTTATTTTCTAAAACCCGTGTGGAATTATTCGTTATAGAGAGATGACAGGTCGATTACTTCCGATTAAGGATTAGAACACTTGAAATCCATGGGAGGAAAAGGCCTGTTTCAATCACATGGTACAGCTTATTTTTAATCAGAGGTGCTTTTAAAGTGTGTGTGTGTGTGTTTTTTTAAGGGCAGCAAGCTATTTAACAGCTACAAAATATTAGAAATACGCTTTGGTTGTTAGGAATAATAATTCAGGGAGGAGTCTCCAGAGTCGCCACTCTGTTAGCCCGAATCCAAAGCAAGCAAGTACTTTAAAAGCCCACACTAGAACCCAAGTACTGACCTAGTTTAAAATGTTAAAATGCAACTTATCCTATTAGCAGACAACTAAGAAAGAGCAATCTTTTTCAATTTCATCTTTATTTGTCTAGGGTTTTTTTTTCTCCTTCCTGGAGGGAGAGAGGGCATTATTTGCATAATTTTGCAAGGCAACCATCTTCTTTTTCTTTTTTACATCCCTTGATGGTAGCTCAGCTTTTTGGTTTAGGGGGAAATTGGCTTTTGATGTGTAGCGAAAATGATAGCTGATTTTAATATAAAATACTGAATGATGGTTATTAAACTCTTTGGCAGTAGGAAAAGTAATGTCATAGAGCATTAGTTTTCAAGACCTGAAATAAAGTGGCTTAACTTATCAAGAGAAGCCTTAGAGATACACCACCCTTACTCAGGGGGGTCCAGGCGGGTGGTGGGTGGTGAGTAGAGGGGCACCTGGTGCTGCAGTTCTCGAGGAGCCATCTGTGGAAGTCTTGTGCGTAACCGAAGCCTTGGCTTCTAAAGCCAGACCTCAGCCCACTCAACTTTCTAATGTTTTCTACTGTTCCCTGCAGAATCTCTGGCCGGCCAGCCAGCCAGCCTTCCAGCTGACCTCTCGATGTGTCTTTAGAGTCCTCACTTTTCAGCATTTACTCAGAAAAGACCCCTGGCTGGAACCCTCTTTCCACCAGCCAGTCTCTTCCTTTACATGCCAGACCCTGCTCTCAGACCCTGCGGAGACAGGAGCCTGGCAGGTGCACTGGGGTATTGTGGTAGAGCTCAGGGAGCAGGCAAGTTCAGAAGCTGATGGCAGGCAGCACAGTTGCCATTTTTATGGAAGACTTGCTCCTTAGTTAACCTGGGAGCAAGTTCAATTTGTATATAAATACATATTCAGCTTAGACCCCTATAGAATATACAGTTGGGTATTCAGATTTTTTTTTTTTTTGCCTAACATTGTTTTGTGACTATTCCCCACATTATCAGCAGTCCTCATAACAATTTTTTAAAGCTGTAATCTTGCCTCTGTTTTATGTGTGGTCTGAGGCTCTCTTTTCTTCTTAGAATCGCCGGGGATACTTGCCAAACCTGGATTCCCCGGCCCCACTGCGGTTGAGTGGACTGGAGGTGGGGGTGGGGGGGGGATGGGGATCACTGGTGTGGTTCTGACACACAGGGAGGTTACACAGGCTATGCGTCAAGCCCACCCACTGTGCCACCGAGTGCCCCGGAGTCTGCTGGCCGCCCCACGAGTCTGGTGTCTGGTGGGAGGGTAATGTGGCCATTCAGCAGTCAGGCCAGGTCGGGCTGGGCAAGCGAGGAGAATCTGCATTGCTAGGAGGAGTTGTCTGCGCAGCCCTGATTACTGGGCCAGAGACTGACCAGGACTGAGTAGGGGCCACTTTCCTACGGCCTCTAACCAGCCTGTGAGCCCTTTCAGAGGCCCGTGAGCTTCAAGAATACATCGTGGCCCTTGATTCTGTCGAGGTTATGTTTCTTTCACTGTACGTGGCAGAGCCATATCTGAAGTTCCCAGGTCTTGTTTTGTTTCTGACCCCTCCAAGACAGGTGACGTGCACCTTGAGGTCAGGCGTTTACATGACGTGACCCCTGGTCTGGGGCTTCTGGAGTTGGCATGCACGCACGTGTCCTATCACTGTGTGAGTGGGTGGGAAGAAACTCTTTCTGGTCCCAGAAGAAATCAAACTTATTTTTTTCTCTTCACTATTCTTCATCCATTGTCTGGCTTTTTTTATTTGCCAGAAGGTGAGTTCAGAGCCCTCGGGCCTGGTTGCTTCTTTCGAAACAGGAGTTGTTCTGCTTTCAGAGATGGTGTGGGGTCAGGACCACTGGCTTCCACCAGCCAGCAGGCTCCCTGAAGCCCGTGGAGAGGAGCTGCCCGACTCTTGCGGGGTTTTGTCACTGGAAGGTTCCCAGAGCCCGTGGAAGGCTGAGCACAGGATGCTGACGGGACCCTCGCAACTCAGAGGGGAGGGGCGTGTCTGCAGGGCAGTCTGCGGCCCGGACAGGTGGGGCAGATGGGGCAGATGGGGCCATGGGTGGGTTCAGGAGCAGCGGATTCCTCCTCCCTGGCCTCTTCATCTGTTCCTGTGGGTGTGCCTTCCTCCTGACCTGTAAGATTCTTAGTGGATACCTGCAGCGTGAAGTTAGAGGTGAATTCGGCTGGAGAGGGGAAAACCTAGCTGAACTGGAAACGAGAAGAAAATCAGATAGTTGGAAAAAAATCGTAAAATATACATAACATGAAATTTAGCACGTTAGCCATTTTTAGGTATACATTTCAGTGGCATTAAGTACACTCACATGTTTTGCAACCTCCATCTCCAGAACCTCCCTCAGACGAGAACTCCGTACCCATTAAATACTAACTCCTTGGCTCCCCCTGCCCCCAGCAGCCACTAGTCTACTTTCTGTCTTGATGATTTTGTGTACTCTATGTACCTTATATAAGTGGAATTATACAATATTTGCCTTTTGTATCTGGCTTTTGTTTTTAAGTTCATGTATTTTTTTAATATTGAGGTTATAGGTAAGCTCCCTGAGTAAAGTGGGGATGAGTGGACTTGACTTTGCTCTCTGGACGCAGCCCTCGCCCTCCCTCTGCCTGTCCTCGCTGCCGGAGCAGCAGGGACAGTGCACTGTGCTGGCTAATCCCCTGGGTGGAATGAGCTGACAGCTGGGGCCCATGCAGTTTGCTTCCAGCTGTTTGCAGGCCCCGGTATGCACTTTTGAATGTTGAACTAGAGTCGCCAGATAAAATACAGGCTGCCCAGTTGAATTTAAATCTCAGATAAACAGTGACTAATTTCAGTGTAAGTGTGTCCCAAATATTGCATGGGATATACTTATATTGAAGAATTATTTGTGGTTCTCTGCAAGTCAAATGTAAATATGTGCCCTGTATGTAACAGTGAACACAAAATAAAGTAAATACGTGTCCTGTGTGATGACAGGAGTGGGGGTGGAGCTGACTAGGCGCTGTCAACCTACTTTTGGTAGACTGGTAAACACATGGGTCCTCAAAGGAGGGTTTGGAAGTAATAGCCTGGACTTCTGGCTCTTCTGTCTACAGATAAAGAGGCAGGAAGTGTGTGCTGATCCAAACACGACCTGCCCATGGCTGGTACCCAAAGTAGGAGCTCTGATCCAAGGTTGCTGGTTCCTGTGCAGGTTGGAGGCCCGACTGCTAGCAAGCAGGGCTCCAGGGAGACAGTGTTTGAGGGGCTTCCCCAGAGCCAGCTGCCTGTCTGCCTGGCCTTGGTGTCTCCTGGTGACTGATGGAGCCAGCTGCGGAGAGGTGGTTTGATGCAGTGTGAAAAGCTGAAACTTGACTCTAAGTTTCCCTCTGGTCCCTTCCTGTTTAACAGTCAACTGTCGTTGGGTTTATTCATTTTGCTGGCACTTTGAATCAGCCTTCCATGTTAGAATTCAACAAAAATGCAGCAGATGCTGGGTGTTTGCCCTGTGTAGGTCAGGCTGGCACTGAATCGTTCTTCCTCTGTGTCTTCTGTGTGGCTGTTTTCACTCATCCCCCACCCCACTTGGATTTCAGTTCCTGGGGCTTGTTGGCTTCCCAGAGTTGTAGAGGACAGAAAGTAACAGTTTTAGGATTTGTAAACAGTGGGAGCCCCTCCTGAGCTGCTGGTGGGTAGGTGGAGAAAATCAGTGTTTGGGGCCATTCTCCGCGGGCCAGGCCCACCTGTAGGTGTGATGGTGGACCCCAGCAGCCTGTAGGCTGGCCCAGGGGGCTGCCTGCAGAGGAGGCCTCTGAGGTCTCTAAGGGTGCGGGTATACACGAGAGAGCAAAGGCATCCATGTGCTTTGTTTTGGGGTTTTGAAGCCCTAGCAATTTTGTGGGTCATTTTGGCTTTTTCCTTCCCCGAGGGACTGTGCAGCATTTAATGACTCAAATCCGATTGTACTCCGGATGTTTCCTTTCCACTGATGTCAGTTCAGAGGGCACTCCCTAAGCCAGTGTTTATGCAGCGAGGAGTCAGAAGTGGAAGAAGGGAGGCCTCGGGAACCCCAAGAGTGGGCTTTGATGGCTGCCCCCCCATACTGGGGAGGCCAGGCCCTGACTTTTTAATGCACACGGCTTCCAACTTCTTGGCTTACTGGAGGAGTCAGCACCTGGGGGCCTGTCTCCTGATGGGCTGCTGGTTCTCTGGCCAGGAGCCTCAGTGAGAACTTGGGGACCCCAGGTGGGCACACCCTCATGGGATGTGCGATCATTTTTAGGTTTAGTTTTTAGGGGTGGGGTGTTTGGCAGACCCGTGGAGCAAATGTTTCAAAAGTGGGTGCTGCATCTGCCCTGCCTCTGTAGGACTTCAGCTTGACCCTGGGAAGGCAGGGGAAGGCAGGGGAAGGCAGGGCTTGGGAAGGCAGGGCTTGGGCAGGATGGTGTTTAGTTAAGTTTGGCTCTTTCGTTTGGCTTAGACCCTAGAAAGCTGGTTTCCTTTATTCAGCTCTTTGGAGAAAGAATGACTCAGGGTAGCCCAGTAAGGACTGGGATCTGTGGGAAAAACGTCTGGAGGAGATGGCTTCTGTACCATTCTTCCCAAGGCCCTCCCTGCCTTCCTTTGACCATGTGGGATGGGTGTAGGGGCCAGGGAGGGGGGAGGGGAGAGAGCCTCTAGCATCTTATCTCCTCCCGCCCCCTGCCAACCCCCCACTGCAGTCCCTGTACAGAGATTTGCTCCCTGCTTCTGTTTTCCCGAGGGGCTGACAGAATCACACATGCTGGGGAAATACTTGACCTAGGAGTGGTGTGTGGGCAGTTATGTCTGTTACTAAGCACAAAGAGTTTGAGGAAAGGAGGGAGGAAAATAACTGGTTTTAAACAAAACAGCCTTATTCACTGCTCTGTTTTGAGGCCCTGTCATGGGCAAGGGCTTATGGCACCTGTTGGGAGAAGTACAGAGGCAGTGAGACCCTGACCCCACTGCAGGAGTTTGTGGTGAGATGGGGGACACAGAGTCACCACACTGTTTAACCTGCAGGCCAGGAGAGAGGTCCCCAACAGCACAGGGGAAGTGCTGGGGGCCTGGGAGCACAGAAGGGTTCATGGAAGGGCAGCTTCAGCTGAGCCTTGTGAGTTCTGCAAGACATGAGAAAGCAAACAGAGGCCCTCGGGGTGGGAGAGGCGAGGGAACACAGGCGAGAAGGTGGGGAGGCACAGGGGGAGAAAATTGGGTGGCAGAGAGGTTGTGAAAAGACTGAGGATGTGAACTGGACGGGGTGTGATTTTTTAATTTAATTTAATTTTTTTGCCACTAGCTTAGTGTCAAGTTAGATGTCAGTTAGCACACTTTAAAAAAGAGCAGGCTATACCTTCTGCCCCTGTACTTCAACTTCCGCCGTTACCACTGCACTGGACGGCCGTTCTGAAAGGCCTCCAACAACCCTTTGGGGGCCAGATTGCACGGTAGGTTTCCAGGTGTCCGTATCCAGGCTGTTTATCACTCTCTCCTAACACCCTCTTTCCCTTTTGCCTCTGGGATATACTACTGCAGTGACCCACTATCTCCGGCCACTGCTCCTTTTCTGCCATCCCTCCTGTCTCCTGCATGTATCTTCCTCCGCCCTGGTCCAGGGGTGTTGTGGCTGGCACTCTGCTTTTCGGCAGCTCCCTTGTCTGTACCTGTGCAAATAACCAAGCGCCTGGGGTTTAGGATTCTGCTGTTGTGAGCCCCTGAAACCTAGAGAACTGAAGATCATTCCACAAACATCTGTTAGGCACCCCCTGGATGCAAGCTTCTGGGGGAGACAAACACCAGCAACCTGGGGTCATCCAGTCAACTCCCGCTTCCCCCCAGCCTTCTGTTTCCAGGGGCCCTGTCCCTTGAAGAAAGCTCTGAATGACATCTAAACATCTAAGAAGCCTAAAATCCTGCTTGTCCTTTTCTATAACTTCAAACTATGTCCCTTGGCCTCCCTCATACTTCCTAGTAACTTGGTAGGGGATTCAGAGCATCTCATTGGATTTCTCGAGCTGCAGCTTCAGCCACGCTGGAGGCGGATCTGCTCTTGAGCGGATCCCCCCTTGGTTCAGGAGGCAGGGCTGAGCCCGAGGGATTTGTGTGTTCTCTGGGTCTGCGTCTTGCACAGGCGACTTTGCATTTGACAGCCCTGTTACATAGCCAGTGCCTGGAAACCCTGAAACTATTCCTGGTATTCATAATTCACATCGGGTAGGCTTAGGTGGTATTTATAGCACTCCCCGAGACGAGCTATTGCCAAAGGAGGTAGTGACACTTATCAGGTGCAGTGTAGGAGACTCAGGGCGGAGCACACGCTTCTTCTGGCTAATTTTAGATTCCCAGTGTTGGGGATGGGAATGAGGGCTTATCACATAGTCAGTATGCTTTCAGAGGCTCTGATCTCCCTGGGAGACCGAAGGGATAGACATTTATGGCCATTTCTATTGCTAGGGCTTGGCATTGCCCCAGGTTATTGTTGGGGACATTGTCTCACTGCCCAAGTTCTCTCCGGCTATGTCCCCTCCCTCTGTCCTCTGTCAGGGAAGAGGGAATACAGGGGCCCTTGACATTCTAGCATTAGGTCATGAAGCTGTGGAATGGGGGTTTGGGGTGGGGGGGATGATTCGAAGCAGTGTCTCATGCCTTTCAAACTAGGTGTTACAACCTATGCATGTTTGACACGCTGTTTAGCCTGCCCATGGCACCGCCTACCCTTGGTAAAGGGGGATCTCCTTGGGGTTTCCTGGAGATTTTTGAGCTGCAAATTCTGCAAGGCAGAGGCAGATGAGTGCAGAGGAGCCGGGCCCGGTCTTCCTCGGGGGTTAGGGCTTGCTGGCAGGAGAGCCTTTCCAAATGACCTGCCCCCCTGGGATGATGGCTCTCTGCCCAGGGAGAGTTCCTGCCGCCACCAAGGTCTGTGGAGTGTGGCGTGGCAGGGAGCTGGCTGGTTTGTGTTGGCGTTTTCTGTTGTCTTTGAATGATAAAGCCATGACAAACTGAGGGACTCGATAGAGGGAGGCTGTGTGGGCGGGTTCCTGCACCTTCGTGGGGCCAGTTGCCAGGTGAAGGAGCCCTGGGCTGATTTGGGGGAAGGTGGCCAAGTCACTGCTTGGCTTCAGGCAGTTCTGTCTCATTTGTCATTTGCGGCTTGAAGTACCCAGGATAGATTCCTGTTCTTTTCCTTTATGTGGCTTGTAGTTACTTGTGCTATCTGTCCTGGTGTAAATAGCTATAGTTTCTACCAGAAAGTTGGAAAAAAATGTTTTTCTCAAATGAGGGTGAGTGACAGTCATGTCTGACCACTGTCCCTCGCCAGCTGTCGTCGAACCTCGGCTTTCCCCTCTTGGGACTCTGAGACGTTCGTATGAGGCAACAATGGCGCCTTTATTGGTGGGCAGCTCCGCAGCAGCTCTGCTGTGGCTGCACCGGCATCGCCACTGGAGCGGGGGCTTGTGTAGGGATGGGGAGAGGGGACAAAGCTTGCTCTTGTGCCTGGGTCTTTATCCAGTTTGTCTCCATTCTGAGGATCAGGCAGGGTCACCCCGCTGCCTCCTCCCTGCCCCCATTCCTTGAGGTGGATATTACAAGTGACAAATCTGTAATCTCTTATACGTTGGGATCCTGGGTCCTTCTGTGATTCTAACTTCTTCTGAGTTGAGGCTCATGAGAAACAGCACACTTATTAATTGTCTGTAAAGGGGCGGGTCTGGTCGGTCCTGGGTTTTCTGTACCATTCCTGGAGTGTCTTCCAAACCTCTGCAGATTCATATTATCTGTCCTTTTGTCCATGGGCATTTGGGTAGTTTCCAGATTCTGGCTCTTATAAATAAAACCAACCTGGTTCTTCTTGTACATGCCTTTTGACATGGGTGGGTTCATAGTAGTATTTCAGATACATTTTGATTTTATTTTCTTCATACATTAATTTGATGAAATAGTTACTAGGATCCACTGTGGAACAAGCTTTGATCCAGCCTTGGAGTGGTGGCAAGGGGCAAGAGGAGCAAGGCTTGGTGCGGGCAGAGTGCCAGAGAGCTGAGGGAGGGGGGCAGCTATTTCGAATGGGTCTTTAAAGAGGTGACATTTAAACAGACTTACAGGAAGAAAGCCAGCCAGCCAGGCGAGCAGCCTTGGGGAGGAGTACTCTGTGCAGAGGATGGACCACAGGCAGAAGCTCCAATGGTGGTTGCTGCTGGCTGGAGGGTAGCCTGGTCAGCACGGACAAGTCCAACGGTTGGTTAGACCCTACCTTAGCTAATGAAGGAGTGGCCTGGGACTCTTTTCTTTGTAGGAGTCACAAGCCAGACGTGAGGGTTGTGTTTGGTTTCTTAAATGCACTAATTAGGAAGAAGGAGTGCTGCAGTGGACTGTTTCGCAGGAGTCCCAGGAGAGGACCAGGTGGCGGGCTCTGCATTTCAGCTCTGCGCTGCCCACAACTGGCCCTTGGCCTCCGGAAAGGCCTATGAGGTCCAGTTCAGAGAAGTCATGGAGTTGTGTGGTCAGCTCGTGTTGTTAAGGCCTTTTGTTTGGGAAACTAGCACTGCCCATTGGGTTCCTGGTGTTTACCAGTGACTCATCTTTCCAGACTTCAGGGTCCGGCTTCCTAGCCTGGGAAATCACCAGGCATGGATGGATGATAGAGAGGTGTCATGCCTCAGGGGTACAGGGAGGTCTGCTTAGGCAGAGGAGCTCTCTGTCTTTTAGGAGAAGGGTAGGCTGGATAATGAGGGAGCTCGCAGGAAGAAAGGGCCATGAGCCACGGGTGTGGCCCCTGCCAGCTACTCCGGGCCTCCCTTCCCAGGCTGACAGTTTGGTGCAAGGCTGTGGTGGGAACGGGGACCTCGTGGAGGCTGCAGGCTGGACAGCATCCTCTGGTGACTTCTCTTTCTTTCTTGCATTGCCTTGTGTCTCCTCTTTAATTAAAATGCCCTTGCTAGGAAATCTAGCTCTGGTGAAAAGCTATCCCGACCACAGAGCAGCCGCCCCCGTGAGGAGGGAGGATGTGGAAGGAGACACTCAAACAGCTTCAGACTCCCAAGAGTTCCCTTTGTGCCGTACAGTTTGGCTGATGGCTGTGGCCACAGAGCCCTGTGGCCTGTTGGAGTATTGATTCCCCTGCAGAACAGGGGCGCCTCTTGCCTTTCTCCCAGCCCTGTGGCTCTGGGTAACCCTTTTCTGAACTTCTGAGGATGTTTTTGTAGCATTTCTTTCCACTCCTGTTATTAGTGAGTAAGGAAGATAAAAGGCTCTTCTGTATTTAATAAACTACTGAAAACTGCCCCTCTTTTGGAGCGGGGCTGAGGCCGCCCACTGACGTCCCTCTCTCTGACCCCACCTCTGGTGGCCGAAACGGTGTGTGATGCTTTCTGGTATTCCCCTCAGGGTCCCTTCCTTTGCTTTTTTTTCTCCCTTCCTTCAAAAATCAAATTACAGATCTGTTTTTTCGATGTGGGTGCTAAGAATCAGGGTTATTAATTTACAGGTCCTGTGAGTACCAGCAGTCACCCCCTGGCCTGCTGGCCTCTCGCGGCTTTTCCTGCCACTGGGCTCGCTGCCTCGGTCACGCTCCCTGCCAGCGCTGCTCACAGTTGGCTGGCACGCAGCACTTAGCTGCTGAATAAAAAAAAACCTCCAGCGTCCTAAGAGTGCTCTCTTCCCTTCTCATGCAAATCTGTATTTCCTGGTACTACTTTCCTTGCAAATATGAAATTAAATAGAGAGCAAAGTTTGCTTCATGGGGAGTGTGTTCACCTCCAGGGAGGTACCTTTTTAGCCTTGTTCCTTTTTGTTAATGTGATTTAACTGTATTTCAAGAGTTGTCTGTATTTGACTATATTTTAAGCTACATCTGACTTGGAAGATGTGATTAGCTAGATGTGTTCTTTGGGCCATTAGGGAGCCCAGATACTTCTATTTGCTATTTAAGTAATTAGAGATTTGGTGTTATGGAGGACCACGTTTATTCTTAGCAGCCAAGTATCAAGCATTCTTGGAAGGTCTGATGAAATGCTCATTTTAAATGCAAATTCTTCATACAGTGAGAAGGAAAATGGAATTGTTCTGGCTCCCAGCACTGGAGCTCACTCTGCATTTTTGCCATTCCTCTGATGGCTGAGGGGAGGGCTCCTGACTAAATCCTTCAGCATCTTTATTAGGATTTCAGATCTGTACTTGCCGAGAGGAAGCCTTGCCCCAGGACATTAACCCTCTGCTGCCCTCTGTAGAGTTTTCACTAATGACCTTTGGATTTCCTTTCTCATTTGCTTGACAGATGCGCTGGGAAACTCGCGAGTGGGTGGTGGTGTATTTTTTTGGTTTTGTTTTTCTGAGGCAAATGAAATGTGTTCTTCGCGGGAGTATGTGTTGTTGCCTTTAGTCTTCCCTCTCATTTCTGTTTTAGGTGTCTTCTCCCACTTTGCCCATTAACCAGCTGCTCTGTCCTAACAGCTTAGGATGCGGAGAAACCCTGGCCCTGTGTATAGTGCAGACGATGGGATTCCTGTGCAGTGTGGCTGGGCAAGTGGTTCATGCTCTTGGAAAGAGAGACAGAGACAGAGACGGAGAGACTGAAAGCATGCAAAGCAATGATGAATTGATGGAGGACTTTAAGCTGTTAATCTTCTCCCCCAGGCAGACAAGTTACTTTTCTTTTCCTTAAAGTGAGAATTTCACTTGTAAAAGAACTCCTGTGTTCTGTGGCTCCAGAGACCACTGGGCTGCATATGGAGGGGCTCAGCCTCTCAGTCAAGCTGGCCGTTTTCACGGCAGTTGTGGACACAGCTGGAGCCGGGAGAGAAGGCTTCGGGAGCGGCACGGTGGTAGCGTGTTTTCTCTGTCCGTGGAATTACAGCTTCAACCCTGAGTCTCCGCTGAAGCTGGGGTGGTGAGCTGCTTCATGGTTGCCGCATATTATAAAAATGCAAAAACCTTACACAGTAGTCCCCCCCTTAGCCACGGGGGATGTGTCCCAAGACCCCTGGTGGATGCCTGAAACCAGGGATGGTCCTGAGCCCCTGTATATAGTACGTTTTTCCCTGTGCGTGCATGCCTGCGATAAAGCTTAACTTACAAATTAGGCACAGTAAGAGACCTGACAACATTAAATATTAATAAAAATAGAACAGTTAAAACAATATATTGTAATACGAGTTATGTGAAATGTGGACTCTCTCCCAAAATATCTGGAATGTCCCCCTTACTATTATTTACTGGGCTGCGGGTGGCCGCGGATAACTGGCCGACGAGAGGGAAACTGCGGAGGGGGCGGGAGTGCTGTCCGGTATGAGTGCGGTTGTCAGTCACGCTGCTTTTCTACAGTGTTACTGTGAAGATGCCCGTTTTCCTTTTTGCTTATGTATCTTTGCATAGCAGAATATAGAATTCAAAGCAAAGTTTCCATTTCTGTCCTGAGTTTGTTGATGGCATAGAATCAGTTTAGTGCTGGGAGGAGATCCTCAAATCCAGGAACTGGATTTTCATTTCCATGAAGTGGGTGGTCGCCGGGATGTTTTTGGTGGTGGTGATGTGGAGAGACAAGTTGCTTTCGGCATCGCTCCTCCTTCCAGGGGAAATGTGACAGGCTGAGAGAAGACTGGCGGGAGGTGCCCCTGTCGCGGGTGTCGGGGTCAGAGACAGTAGCCCCACCACGCTGGATGGCTCTGAGTGGTGGTGGAATCCAGTTCAGAGGTTGCCAACTCTCTGGAGCAGGCCTTCCGCTCTGTTTAGTGACAGGGAACCAGAGACCCAGGAATTCGGGTGCTCTGTCTAGACAAAAAATTAGGACTCATGACTTTGCCCCAACTTCCTTCCTGAATTTCGGGTCAGGGTTCTTGGTCTTGGCACCATTGACACTTTGGGCTGGATGATTCTCTGTGGTGGGGACTCTCCTGTGCATCAGATGTTTAGCACCATCCCTGGCCTCTCTATCCTCTTGATGTCAGGAGCATCAACCCTTCCTTCGGCTGTGACAGCCGAAAATGTCCCTAGATTGTGTCACATGTCCTCTGAGGAGGGAAGAATTGCTCCCTATAGAGAACCACGGCTTTAGAGGAATATGATGTCCCTTGGGATTAGCATGGCCCCTTCCCCCTTTTGCTTTGAAATGGGAGCTGTACAGCTAAAAAGTGTTTACTACATTCTTATAATAGATAACACTGACCAAAGGCCATTTGTAGGAAAGTGGTCAACATAGTTCCCAGTTGAATTGTGTTTGGGATAACAGCTTTGCCTCGAGTAGATTCGATTTCGGTTTTCCTTTTAGATTTTGGATGCTGAGGACTTGTCTCCATTAAGCAGTTTACACTTTAAATTTTAGTCAAAATACTCCCAAGGCCAAGGAGATCCTGGCAGTCTGAAACCAGGTAAGAATCAGGTTCCCATTCTGTGAACCTTGTGTTCAGCTCAGAAGAGAACACTCATCGACTTAGACCTAGAGCAGATGTGTGGGCCAATTTTAAAGTGGACTATGACCTTAGGAGAGAGGAGTGGCAATGAACTGATGGGGGCAAAGGGGTAGAAAGTCCCAGACTGAGAAGCTGGAGCCCGGTCCTGCCTCCAACTCCTTTGGAAAAGTCACCCAGCATTCGGAGGGTGGACTTCCTCTCTGTAGGAGGAAGGGCAGAGCCAAGACCCCTGCTTCCTGAACAGGGGTGAAGTGTGGGGTAGTGAACCTGGACCAACCTAAGACTCCCTTTGGAGCCTTAATTTCACTTAGGCAATTTGGAAGACAAAACTTATTTTAGTATGAAAGTATGCACATATTGAGTAAGTGTAAAATTTGCATGATGTTAATTTATTATAAGGTAGAACTTCATAAATAAAAGAGGGAAACCTCATGCTTGCTGTGAATGGCTCCCCAATGCCAGGCGGCCCACCCTCCTCTGTCTGGTGAGATTCTGGCAGGAACGTTTGATAATTGAGGAGCCCGGGGGGCTCCAAAGTTCCTTTTACTTCTAAAATTTCTTCTTGGAGCAAAAAACATCCATCTTTGGTATAGAATTTTGGATAACTTAACACATCCATCATTACCAGAGAGGACCTTAGGAAGAATGGACAGTAATAATAAAGTTTGTCTAGGCTTTAAGAATTCAGGTACTTTAAGTTTTTCTCCCTTCTTTTGGTTTGTATGGGAAAGCTTTTGGCTTCCATCCTGAAGTGAGTCTACAACCAAAAGGAAAGAGGGTGAGTCTCCTGCTGTTGTGGGACCCTCAGGGCTTATGCATGTTATCTAAGAATTTACCTGATCTAAGATGTGTGCCAGAGGAGATGGCAGGCAGAATTAAATGTCTCTGAGATGCCCCACCACAGAATGGTGACAACGGGCCTGGTCCATGAGGTCAGTATTATTACCCCATGGGGTTGAAACTACTGACATCCCTGTAGCCGCTGGGATTTACTTAGCTGGGGATATTAAGACACTTCATCCAGTCAATTTTTGTTTCAGAAATTATTTAATGTTGCAGAGGAGTTTCTTTTTTATGTCAGCGTTGGTGACAGCTCTTTAGAAACTGATGTCGAGGGCTTCAGATGGGCTGTGTCCTCGTCCTGTCTGGTTTCTGGGGAAAAATAAGGCCAAGCAAAAAAACTAATGAAGTCATTGTTGAGGGAATGGGCCCTATTGCCATTTGTCAGCATCAACTTTGGTGAGGCAACTTTACTATATGATGTTATAAAGATAATTTATAATGTTTCATGAAAGCAGGAATGGGTAATGGTGGGGTTTTTCTTTGTCTTTTCTTGGCATGCCATTGAAACAGAGCTTGGACCAAATGAGAAACATTTGTGTTTGGGGAAAAAGAAAAAGATTCCAGAGGCTTCTTGACTGGGGTCAAATACTGCTTCCTTGTTTTATTTGGAGCGTGTAAGCAGACTTATCCGGGACGAGCATTAACCACACTGCCATGTCTATCTGCTCATAAGCAAATGCACTTTCCGACCTTAGGGAATTGTCTTAATTCTAGACCCATATAACATAAGCAATGAACCAGAAGAAAAAGCGTATGGGCTGATCTGCCTCGAAAGAAATGTATGGCTTTAGAGTGAATGTAGAAATTCGGTTCCTTTAACAATGGTGCTTCTCCAGAAGCTGCTTCCTTCTTAAAGAAAAGTGAGCCTGCGCGTTCTGAGGTCGCCCGCTTTTTCCATTGGTCCCAGAGGAGTGCGCGGTTTGCTGAGGAAGTCTAGTTGCTCAGCCCCTGGGAAGTGGGGGCTGACGGACTGATGTGATGGAATACTTCTGTTGGTGGAGCGTGCCAAAAACAAAAACAAAAACCCAAACAAACAAAACAACCCATAAACAAAAACACAACAAAAATTTGTCCTTTTGTCCAGACAGCTTGTGCGCTTGGTTTGATTCTAGAATTGGCACCCAGACAGCCACCCCCCAAGAACTTTGAAACACTAAGGCATAGCATTTCATAGGTACTTGCGACCTCACTGTTGCCAAGGTTTATTTGGGTGCCGTGCAGAGAGTACAAAGATAAAGGTGGTGGTACCCTTGCCTGCCAGAAACTCAGCCTAGGGGTAGTGAGAGGCACACAGAAGCTTAACTCGCAGTGGGACAAAGGCTCCAGCATGTATGGGAAGGAAAGACTAATTTTGGTTGGAAGGATCAGAGGAGTCATCTGGGGGGCTGGAGCGTGTGATCTGGTTCCGGAAAGTGGAGATTTGTAGTAGATGAAGGGGTTGGGCTTCCCCGGGAGGAGTGACTTGGGCACAGACTCCACAGTGGGTGAGTGGAAGACAGGATGTGGTGGGGTGGGGAGAATCCCAGACACACTCTTGGGACCGGTCTGTGGTTCGTGGCTGTGTGTGTCTCTGGGAAGAGGCTGAGTCAGGGAAATCAGCGGGGGCCTCAGTGTGCACGGCCTCATCTCCCAAGGGAAGAGGTTAGAACCATGTCCTGAACGCAGTGGAGACAGAGAAAGGAAGTAGGAAAGGCAGAACTGTAAGTAGCACAGAAAGGCACAAGAAGAAAGCGAACTCCTCTGAGTCTAATTCCACGTCTTTCTGCTGCTGTCAGGCTGATGAATGGGGGAAGCCGGGCCGCTTATGCGGGCTGGACCTTAGGGAAGACTGATGTATATATATCTTTACTATAGAATGTGAATTATCTTTATTCCTGAATGTGAAATCATAGAGTTATGCTGGTCTCGGGAAAAGGTCCAATCACACCCTTCCTTCTCCTCAGTCTCTATGACTTGTTTTCATTACTTGCAAAGTCCTCTGTAAAGAACCATCTTTCACCATCTTCTCATGTGTTGCTTACTGTGGATTGACTGGATGCCCTCTGTAAGGTGCAGGGCTGCAGAAAAGGGAAGACCTTGCTCTCCAGGAGCTCCAGCCTGAGACAGATGAGAGAAGAGAGAATTCCAGGACAGGACGAAAAGGGAGGTGGTGGGGGTTTTCCAGCAGAGGGAAGGACGGCAGGAGGGCTGTGTTGGGGACGCTGGCCAGGGTAGTGGCTATATCACCCAGCTGTGGGAGGTTGGGCAGGTTAGCACTTACTTAAATATTTCCTACCTTCACATGTGACTTAAAGTTTCTTTGAACCAGCATAGTCTCTAAGTATGGGAAGCATTTTTTTTTAATTGTACTTTACCCCCAACCGCCACTCCAGAAGCAGTTCACAACAGAACACAGACTATCCTACTGTTTTGAAGTGATTCAAGGGAGCCTTAATCTGTGTATATCAAGTATTTGCCTATAGAATGAATAATGCCCTGGAAATACTTTTTTTTACTATTTTAAAAGTGTATGTAGTTGCTGTTGGGATTAATTAAAAATTAATTCTTGTAAGAGCTTTTTTAAAAAAGGTTTTATTTATTTATTTTTAAATGGGAAGGGAGAGGGAGAAAGAGAGAAACATCAGTGTGTGGTTGCTTCTCACATGCCCTGCAGTGGGGGGTACCTGGCCGGCAACCCAGGCATGTGCCCTGACTGGGAATCAAACCAGCGACCCTTTGGTTCACAGGCTGGCACTCAGTCCACTGAGCCACACCAGCCAGTACATCATTTAAGAGCTTTTTTGTCTTGATATCTTCTCTCAGGATACCAGAAGTACCACTATTGTGTGTATGTGTTGGGTGGGGCTGGTGGCGGTGGGGAGTGGGTGTCTGCAGAACTTTCCGACCTTAAAAGCTACCACCGTTTTCCTCTCCCAGCACTTAGCACAGAGCCTGCACCTCCGTGAATAATGAATAAATGAAGTGGGGGAATGGTCAGGGGAGCAGGAGCAGAGCTACCCACGGAGCTCAGTGATGCATCCCACCCGCCCCTTCAGAACTGAATTGCACGCCTGCTCCCATTGCATTGGTGTGGGTAATGGTGGGGGAGGCACCATGTGGCCTGGGGCTTATGGGCTTTTCCTGCTTGTGTTCTCCCAGGCATGTGAGAATTGCTAGGAATTAAAATGTAACACAGTCCAGTGCCCCTGAGATCCAGGCCTGTGATTGGAGGGCCCACTTTTAGTCCAGGCCCGGGCCCTTGATTTAAAGGAACCAGCTTTAGGACACAGTGACCAGTGCCCTGAGGATAAGCCAGGACCTCACTTCTCATGGGGAGTTTCAGCCTCCTCCTTGGCTGAGGAGCTCTGTCTGTAGATTGTCTGGGTTAAACATCAAAACCTACCTCTTGAGTCTATTTCCTGGCTTGGCCGTCCTCCCACATGGTCCCATGGGGTGGAAACCGTGACTGTGCCTGTAAGCAAGCCCTCCGAATTTGAGAAGGACCCCACTTGGGCCAGTCTCAGTGGGAAAGGGACATGAGATCATTTTGTTCCCATGTTAGTTTTTGAAACCCTTTGTCCTTCTGGAGTTGGCAGGCCTTTACTTTTTTCCTGAGCTCTTACTGTTGGTTTCCCTGTAAGCTATTGTTTTGAGTCGATCAAAAAGAATGTTGGGCTTGCATGTGCATGCATACACTCCTGTGAAAGCTCACAGACACACCCACATTCACGCACACTCACACACTCACTCACACAATCACACACACTCATTCTCACTCACACACACAGCCATGCCCATCTTGAATGTAGTGGAGGTGGCAGTATCCAGTGGGGTGTTTTACTTTTGATGGTGACTCATTAGAGAGTGAATCTGTATTCGTAATTTGGCTTTTGTTAATTTTTTTAACCTGAGACTCACATTAGAGGTGAAGAGACTATTAGCACGAGAGAAGGGACTGCAGTATTTCCTTTAGGTGCCCCATGGCGCTGCGTGGTAACTAAACAAAAATGACAGCCTTGTCTGCTAGTGAGATTACAAAAAAGGGTTCTTTTTCCCTAATAACTTGCCATGTTTTTGCTCAAATTATTAGGAAAGAAAAATACTTTCTTATTTGGTCAACATAATACTGGTAAGTATGTGGCAAGGGCTAGGAATTGAGACATATACTGGTCATGTCTCCATACACTTCAGCTGTTTTTCTGGCCAGTGGATGACTTGATCAGTTACCGAAGAGCAGAATTCTCCCGAGGAAGGCCGTGACCAGGCACCTGAAAGCGAAGATGTGAGGAGCCCCAGCCTGTGTCCACCTGAAGAAGGAGATGCCCAGACATTCTTCTGAACCCTGCAGAAGTGTCTGGGCCTTTGCTCCTTTCTTAGCTCTTTAGGAATCCGTACGGACTATTGTTCATGGTAACAGAATGTGCCAGAGGAAGTAGGCCTGCAGGGCGTGTTAAGAGGAAAGACCAGTGGGTTTGCGAAACCTAACACCAGTTTTTCCCAGAGGGATGGGCAGTGTCAGAGGTCACTGTGGTCTCAGCCCAGAGCACAGGACTGTCCCAGGGCGTGGACTTTTAAGTGAAATGTATTTATAGACGGAGCCTCTGGGGCCAGAACTTGGTTCACTGTCAGGCCCCACCCCTTGACCAGCAGGGGACTCACTCCACAGGGTGTTCTTAAACCGGAGCCGAGAACTCCGGGAGGTCACTGACATGAATCTGTCATTTGTCGTAATTGCTGTACTCCGACATACATATAGAAGAGTCTGTAAAATGCACAGGTATAATTCAGAGAGCTTAAAAAGAGCATTTTCGAAGCCAACAACCAGATTAAGAAATCAACATGATGAATGCCTTAGAACAGCAGCTCCCGACCTTTTTTGGCACCAGGGACCTGTTTCGTGGAAGACCATTTCTCCGTGGACGGGGGGAGACGGGACGTGGAGTCAGGCAGTAAAGGGAGCAGGCCTCTCTGGCTTGCTCGCCGCTCACCTCCTGCTGTGTGGCCTGGTTCCTAATAAGCCTGGGACCTGTACCAGTCTGTGGCCTGGGGGTTGGGGGACCCCTGCCTTAGAAGCTCCCTCTTCCTCTCAGAGGTGACAAGTGTCTCAACTTTTTGTTTTAGCCAGTCCTTGCTTTTCTTATTCTTATTACCTAAGTATGCATTCCTAAAGAATATGTATTTTTTAAGTTTTGGAAATTGAGTATCAAGCACAGTCATGGCTTTGGGAAGGTGGTCCCTGTTGAAACTGTTCCACAATAAGGTCCCAGGAGAAACAGAGGGCTTCCAAACAGTTGTTAGCATTGCTAGGGGCAGAGTCATACTCTTCCACTCAGTGCTGCAGATAGACCATTTTCTCACTGGTCCCCACCCTTGGGTAGCACTTTGTAAATGGGGTTGCCATACACAACACCATTTGCAAAGGGGTTGTAGAAAGTTCAGAGAGAGAGAGTTACAAAAGGGGATTCCTTGTAACATTTAATTAAGCAGGGGTCCTTAACCAGAGGCCCAGAGAGAAATTTCAGGGGGCTCACAAACCCTTTGAAACTGAACGCATTTCATTTTTTTGCGGGGGGGGGGGGCGGAAACAGTCCATATTTCCAAAGGAGTTTGTGGACCCTCCTTCCCCATTAGGTTAAGGAGTAACGTGGCCATTGTGGTGGGTTGTGTTTGTTTTTAAACGAACCCCGGGGTTGTTGGAGATTTCTTGATGTGTGTTGAGTCTGCCTGAGTGTGAGTCTGCATTGGCTTTGTACATTTGAGCGTGCTGAACTGTTGAAAGGGCAGATGAGCAGTAAGTTGTACACACATGGGTTGTCCAGGGTGGAATCCTTGGTTATGCTGTGGGTGGCCTGACAGGCTTTGAGTTTTCTCGGAAACCTCCATCTCCTTCTCCTAACCCAGAGTAACTAGAATGCTAAACTGGAAGAAAAAATTGGAATGGTTGTATTTTCAAAACAAATGACCTCATTGTCTAAATTCCACTTTATGAAATTCCACTTTATGCAAAAGAAACCCTTTTGCTTTATAAATAATAATGGATCTTTGGGGAAACAGATCCAAATGCCCATTTAGTGAGGGTGGAGACAGATTTGTCATTGCTGAAGCTAATTCCTTAGAAACAAAATACAACTATTGTTACACCAACCTTATAGTTATTTCCTAAGAGATATGGCAATTTAAATTTATAATGACTGACATTCTCTTCTGCAAAGTAGGCGGGTAATTATGCTTTGCATAAGCTGACTTAATGGGAGGTACTTGCAGCTTCATAAGGGAAGTTTAGAATTCCGTATCTGAGAGACACCTGAGTTTTATCCCACCCACACTCTTTTTGCAGGTGAGTGGACCGAGGGGTCTGTAAGGTTAGGCGTGATGTGCCCAAGGTCGCTTCGACTTGTCAGAGTCAGCTGGAACTGGAATCCCAGAGGAAGAGGCACAGCTATTTAGACAATTATGATTTAAATATATACTTAGATGAAGATTAGTTTAAAAAACTATAATCAGAAGACACTTCCTAGAGAATTAGCATTTTGATCATCTATTTCATTTTGACAAAATGACCCTTGACAACGCTGTCTTTGGAATGTACTGCTTCCGGGAGGGTTCTGGGCTCCAGGGACTGTAACCCTCACGCGTGGAAAAGGAGCTTTCTTTTTAGTTCTGTGCTGTTCTTTATATCTCAAAAATTCACGAGTTTTGGGTCTTCAGGTTCTTCTCAAAATTTATTAGATCTTCTTCTTGTACTCAAGTGTGAACAGTTCTGGGGTTTTGTTTTTTGCTCTTTAAAATTTTTGTTTTTGAAGAAAACCAGGAGGTTCAGTTTGGCCGTGGAATGTCCTTGGGGATTGAGGAGAAAGAACCAGGGGAGTGGTTAAGATGTGGTGCTGCAGGCTTCTGGTCTCTTCTCCTCAGCTAAGAGCCAGACAGAATGAGAATAACATTTATTGGGAAACTGAGTGTTATTAAGGAAGGTAATTTACAGGTAAATTTAAGCTTTATGGCCTTGGTCCTGTGAGTCCATTCCTGAACTTGCCATTACTCGCTGCTGACTGTGGACAAGACCTGGTTTCTTTTGGAGCCTTGGTTTTTCACATCCGTAAAGAGCAGGGTTGGGGCCGATGCTCTCCAAAGGCTCTTTGCAGCCGTGTGTCTGGACTCTGTGTTGTGGGATTCATGGAGAGAGGGGCTGCCCGGGGCTGCTGGTAGTGGGATGGTGCCTCTCCCGAGACCGTGGGCAGCGGGCTGCCAGCTGTGCCACTGCCCAGCGCTCGAAGACCGTTTGCCCTACACGAACGTTTTTCCTCACCCTTTTTGTAAGCCGAACCGTGTCAGGGTCACTCAGTGTTGGGAGAATTTTGCTCACTTGCCGATGTGGCCTCCTGCACTGATGATACCTGTCATTTCTCCTCTTTGCCAGTGTGCTGCTGCAGGGTAACATCTGGAGTGGGCTCCTGGACCTGTGGATGCTTGGCTCCCCACCGTTCCTGGACTGACTTGTCGACAGCAGTGAGTAATGTCCATGTTCCTACTTTGCAGGCAACTGCAGACCAGTGGAATCTGAGGCCCGGAGGGGTTGTGGCCAGCAGTCACAAAGTCCGCCCAGGGCAGCTGATGGACTGCCTGTCTCTACAGCCAGCCTCCCTCATACTGAGCTCCAAGAGCCTTGGTGAGGCAGCTGTGACTTTAGACACAGCCTTTTTGTCCTCAACAGTCATAATGGTTGTGCGGCCTTCTGAGTCTGCCTCCATGGCGTGTCTTTGTCCTACTAGCAGAGGCAAACATAGTTCTCTGTCTTTACTGGCCCACAGGAAAAGTCTCTTTAGGGCGGCACATGCAGGAGCTGTTCCCTCTGCCTGCTGTGCTCTTCTCCAGCATTCGTCAAGTCTTATCCTAATGCAGCCCCTCATGCCAACCCCTGTCAGAGAGGCCTTGTCTGGTGGCCTTGTTTAAAGATGTCTTAAACCCCCCTTTCTCAGACCCTTGCTTGCATCTTTCTTTGCACTTCCAACAGGATAGGTGTCTTCAGTCACTTGGTAGACCACGCATTCATTCATTCATTCATTCAACCAATGAATATTTGAGCACTACCTGCCAGTGGCTAAGGTAGGCAGTTGATGCTGTCATGAAACTGCCATGAAGAAAGGAAAAGATCAAGTAGAAACCTAATAAACTATCACAACTCCATTTGGGTGGATTTGTTGTGAATATTCTAAAGCAGCGTCATCTGGGGGTATTGTTAAAATGCAGTTCCTGACTGGGTAGTCTGGGTGGGGCCTGAGATTCTGCATTTCTAACCAGCCCCAGGTGATGCCCACACCTCCGGGTTGTAGATCACATTGAGAGAAAGGAGGTTTAAGCTCCTTGATGCATATGAGACTTGGCCTTGAGTGTGACTGTTGGTGAACTGCCTGTGGTCTGTATCTGTGAAGTCACCCAGATGCCCACTGAGATTCCGTCTGACTTCAGTGGTGTGGGGCTGAGTGGTCAGGAACGTGAGCCTGGCTGGAGAGTGTGGGAGCCTGTTACTCTCACCTGTGTCTGTGAGTTTGTGCCTCATTATTGTTATTGTTGGTTGTGTTTTTGCCAGTGAAATCCTACCTTAAATAATGTGCCTTTTAGATTTATGAGATGAAATCCTGTGGGGTCTCCACAGTGTGGCTACTCCATGTATTTCTAAAAAGACTGAAGGTGGTTTTTCCCCCTGGTTCTTAAGGTTCCCGTGTCAGCTGGGCTAATGCAGCACTGAAGTGGGGTGTGGAGAAGAGAGGCCATGCTGGGGACTGACCACAGAAACCTCAGAGCGGGCCGAGCGAGAAGCTCAGGGCGACTTTGCCAGCAGAGTCCTGCGTCCGGCCGGGCACTGGCCCTCGGGCTGTTCTCTTGAGACACCCCCCTGTGGTTGTGGGCTCGGCACTACTGCGCTGCTGCAGGCAGACCTGTCAAAGCCTGTGTTTAGTTTTCACAAGGAGCCAACTGGATCCTCCACTTGAGCAGTTAACAGTTTTAGCAGCCGTTTATGGAGTACTTAAGATGCACTAGGCACTGGGCAAAGTGCCTGTCACACGGTCTTGTGCTTCCAACCCCCCACAGCCCGGGAGGCAGGTTGTCACTGTTTTACAGAGGGTGAGACTGAGGTCGGAGGTGAGGTAATTCTCCTGGGGCTGCGCAGCAAATAGGGTTTGGGTAAGGGGTTTAGCCTGTCTGTTGGACCCCGAGTTGCTGATTATTTCTGTTATTTTCTTCTGTCTCTCTCCCTCCCCAATTATACCTGTGTGTGTCAACTCTAAAGGGTTGTTTCCATAGCACTTTAGCCCTTTGAATCAAGGGAAGGTCCTGCTCAATGTGTGGAAAGATGAACATCAAAGAGGCAGGCATGTGTTTGTTGATTTTGGAGGCCAGTTTCTCAACCCCCCTCTGCTGGCCTCAGCCAGCCTCCCAGGGGACAGCTCTCTGTGGGGGCTGCGGTGGCTGCCGGTGAGCCTCAGATCCAGCGCTGCACTTAGTCCTCGAAAGCTCACGGCGGGGCAGCGGAAGCTGAGGGGTCGGGGGCTGATTCAGGGTGTTCTGAAAACTGTTTTCTAGCCGCTCTGTGGGATTTCTGTGTCAAAGACAATCTCCAAAGAGCCTGTCTCTGCTCAGGGTTATTGTGTCTATTATGTATCGGATAGGCTATTCTCACGCGTTATGGATTTTAGGTTTGCAGTTAGGCCCCTTGATTTTGGCTGCATGTGTGTTCTGAGCCATTCCACACCGAGTGCAGAATCAAGGTGAAGCCACATAGCCAGGCTTCCACGGCAAGGTGTGCACTCTGCTCTTATGTTCTGGGCAATGACAGGAACCATGCTATTATGCTTGTATGCAAACTCTATGTTACTAAATCCATGCCTGTACCTCGCCTCTGGAGTGCTGGGATGGGCCCACCCATGCAGGGATGGAACTGGATCTTAAAAGCAACCCCTTCTTGCTTATTTAGGCTTACAGGGTTATGCTTGCTTTTTTGTCCAGAGTCCAGGCTCCACAGCTGGTGGGAACTGAGGCACATCCTGCTCTGTGGTGTAAAACTTACGTCTCTGTGTGTGCTGACGAGAGTCTCAGTTTCTCATACAGGCACCAGTGACTAGTAGCTTCTATTTTCTGGACCTGTTTGCTCGACAGTGAAAGGAGGGAGACGACTTTGACTTAGAGTGGTTTTAGACGGGATGCTTCTAGAGCACTGTGTACTCATTTTGGCCACTGGTTCCTTGTTCCACCTGTGTCTGGCTGCATTCCCTCCAGTTGAGCTTTTTTGCTACATCTGAAGCCAATTTCTCTGTAGAAGTGAACCCATTGAGGGGAAGGTTTCTGCTTCGCCCATCCAGTCCCCCAGGGCCCAGCACTCAGCCATGAGCCCAGACATTTGTTAAATGAACCCAATGGTGTGATTTCCCTTCTTCCACTTGCTGCCCTGAAGTCAGCCTGTTTGGAGAGCAGTGGCTTTCAGGCACTGCTGGTGGGTCTCTGCAGAAACGCAGGGGTAGCAACACTGGTCGGGTTGGTCTCTGCTGATACGTCTTCACATGTAAACTCATGGTGGGTGTTTCTCAGCTGACTGCAGCCTTCAGAAGCCCTCCTCTCAGGAGTCTTCTGTTACCTGCCGTCGTGGGAGACAGCAAATGGAAGATGCTCTGTGAGTGTCTAAAAAAAAAGTACATTTTTTCCTATAACAAGTTTTGTTTGAATTTCTTCAAAATGTCTTTTCACTTTACAAAGTTATAAACGTAATTTAAAACCTGCTAATATTTAAAAAAAGGAAGAGAAAGGACTTATAAAAGGGAAAAAGGAGTTTTCCTTGTAATGTTCTCTACAATGGTCGTGTCTGCCAGGCTCCCAGTCCTCCAGGATTCCCAGGTACAAGCCGCACTTGGGACTGGCTGTGTCCTGTGCTTGCACCAGAGTGAACCTTTTGACTTTTTCTCATGATAGAGCACACTTGAGCATTCCAAGGACAGAGGCACGGGCGCCTTTCCCCTGAACAGTATTCAGATACTTACTGTCCTGCCAAGCTCGTGGCCTCTGCCTCGAGGCAGATTCCTGTCAACCTCTGTCATTCAGAATGTCTCAGCCGTGGAACCAGCATTGCTCCCGGGGCAGTTGGGATGGGGGTCCTGGAGGATTCTGCCTGCAGCCTGGCCTATTCCAGCAGACTGGGCTTCCGATCCATTTCATCACTTGTCTGCAACTGTGGGTCCACGGCGACATCCAGTCACAATTCTTTGTTTCATTCGGGACCTGCAGAGGCATGCTTCTCTGTGTTAAAAAAGAAAAGCCTAAACAGCATGATTTCTAATTGAAGGAATGACGTCTGGGAATTAGCCAGTTTTTATTGTCCCTTCTTACAGACAGGGCTCTTAACCTGGCTTAAGAGCAATAAACTGTATTAACCCCATTTGCTTTTGCCAAAAAGGAAAAATGTTTCCAAGGTGGTATCAGGACTCTAAAAATAAAGCCCTCCTGACCCTTTGTGTGTGAGAAAGCATGGGTTTTTCCCCCCAACAGAAATAATATAGTGTCACAATGTTCTGTGTAACATATTTTTAAAAACTAGTATCACAGACATGGGTTCCATGCTAACACAAACCTAGCCCATATCGAAAGGCTGCACATTATTTCTTTGTATTGTTGATTTGTTTAACATGAAAAGTTACACTATGTAAGGTTTCATTTTCTTGTTGCTAGCTGGTCTTTTTCCCTCCCATCTCCTTATTCCTCCCCTCCCTTGCCCTCCCCTCCCCTGCCCTCTCCTCTTCTCTTCTTTCTCCTTCCTATTCCCTTTCCCCTTCCCCCTTTCCTTCCCCTTCTTCTTGTAATATTGCAGTGAGCAGTTTCATAATATTTATTTGTAGACCATGTAGGAATTTCTGTAGAATTTCAAGGTGAAAATATATGCACTTTTAAAAATCTACCTTTTATGTGATGATATAATTTATATTCCAAACAACTGTATGGGGACCCTCACTAGCACCGGATGTTGTTAATCTTTAAAATTTGTTATATTAAAAGCTAAACGAATATATACAGTCTTCTAAAAAATATAGCCATGCCAAGGTCTGGGGTTCATAGGGCTTCAAACAAAGCTCTGACCAGCAGGGGCTGCCGGGATAACCTTTGTAGTCTGTTGGTTCAGGCTGTAAGACTTATCACAGAACTTCAATGGACTTGGCCAGTTCTCTCCAAGGGCTCCTTGTCCTGCTTCCCTTCTCTTCTTGTTTATGTCCAGCGGTGCTGACTTGTTAATAGATGCTCAGAAGCAATCACTTGTGCTCAAGCGCATGTGAGAGAGAAGATATGGGTCAGGCTAGAGACTGTTCCTTGCTGCCCATGGCCGCCTCGGCCTCTCTTCCCAGTTCCCCTCCCTCCATTCTTGCGCAGAGAGAAGCTCCTTGGCACACTTGCTGCGGCCACGCTGCACAGTCCGTGGCTGGGGTCTCCCGGGCTCCCCAAATCACTGTGGCCTTCGCCAGAAGCCCTTTTCTTGAAGGCAGAGTCATGGTCCCTCTCTGTCATTTGGCAGGCATCTGTGGCAGATCTCGTATTTAACAAGAGCAGATGATGACAGGATGATAACAGGCTGATAAAATTCCCTGTGGAGTGAGCTTTGCTGACCTGCCCACCTTGGAACAGACTTCCCCGGTGCCGAAGCCGGCACCCTGTCTGACAGATTTCTGCACCTTAGTGCTTGGGACAGACCACTGTTTGGGGCCAGAACCATTCCTAGTGCAAGTCATCAATTTAATTACGTTCTTCCCTTTGGAAGTCATGTAGCCTTTCTCTGGGAAGATCTCCCGGACAGCCTACCTGGTGGGCTTCCGTGCTGAGTAGCCACAACAAAAACTGTCAGAAGCAATTACGGGCCCTTTCCTCTGGGTCAGCCCTGGGTTGCCTTGACCTCCTTACCCAGGCACTGCTCAATGAGGGAGCAGCGGGCACACACTCTTCAGCTATTGGTAGAATGAAGAAGTGGAAGCTCCAAATAGGCTCTACTCTAAAACAAACCATCTTGACAACAGCCACGAGGCTTGGCATGGACCTTCTTAGTGAGACCGCATAGTAGTTAGGACAGTAGCTGTCTCTCCCAGATGTTCTGTTCAATGGACATATTTGAATGATGAAAAAAATACCCTCAAACACCCTCTGAGAGGAGAGGCAGTCGGTTAAGTGGCTCCCACGATGTAGCTGGAGTGCATCCCTGCACCCATGGACTACATTTGGCAGCATGTCTTTTGGCCAGCTGCAGTGCTCCCAGGAGATGTTAGGGAAAGTAATGAGGGGGGAAGCGGGGGGGCGTGACCCTTATGCAGCAGCTGGATCTCCAGGGCAGGGTTTGGGCCGCCTGAGTTCACAGTCCAGCCGCCGCCGCTGCTGCTGCTGCTGCTGCTTGGACCTGCTCTGGCAAGGGTGACTCAGAAATCTGGACGGTGGCCCTGGTGATTTCACTGCTGGATTACAAAAGCCCTCTGGGGTGGGCGTGGTTGCTGGGGAGAGTGCACTGGTGAAGTGGATGTGATTTGGATGCTAGTGCTCTGGGACACTGGGGTCCGTTCATTACTGAGTAACTTGGGACAGATTTTATTTTTATTACTAAAAAAGGAAAGATTAGAGTTCTGGTAGCAAGTATTGTACAAAACAAGGGCAGATGATACAGAATAAGTTCAGTCTGACATGAAAGTCATCTGTTTTGTAAATCATCTTTACAGATCACTTGGTCAAAGGCCAAGGTGTTTTCCAGGGTGTCCCAGGGTTTTCTGGGGGTGTCAGAGGTAGACTCTAGGCTCCACTGGCCCCTCGTCTCAGAAAGGGTAAAAACCCACACATTTCCAGACGAGAGAAAGTCTGTGTTAGTTTCTATTGCTGCTGTCACAAACGACCACAAATGTAGTGACTTAAAATACCACAAATCTATTATCTTACCATTTTCTAGATTAGAAATCTGCTGAATCTCACTGGGTTGGAATCAAGGCATGGGCAGGGCTGGGTTTCTTCTGGGGCCCCAGGGGAGAATCCATTTCTTTGTCTTTTCCCGGCTTCTTGAGGCCATCTGCATCTCCAAATCCCCATCCTCCACCCTCAAATCTAGCTTTGTCGTATCTTCCTCTGATGATGGCTGGGAAAGGTTCTCTGCTTTTAAGGACATTTTTGGTTCTGTTGGACCCATGTGGATAATCCAGGACAGTCTCCTATCTCAAGGCCCTTAATCACACCTGCACAGTCCATTTTGCATACTCAGTTTCTAGAGGTTAGGATATAGACATCTTTGGGGGACATTCTGTCTGTCACAGGGTCAGACAGGTGTGACTGTGTTGCAGGCGCACAGGGAGGTGAGAGGCAGAAGTAGTTCCAAGGATCCAGGTCTGACTGGTCAGGGCCCAGGTCCTCCCCTTCCTGCTATTGGCCACACTGCATGATGCCCAGCAGAAGAGGAGTGGGCTCCTCACAAGCTGTAGGCTGTGCTGCGGCCAGTTTGTCCCTGGATAAGAGGCTCTGAGCATGAGGAGAACAGAAGGAGCCATCCCTTCCTATGGGAAAAGGTAAAGCGGGTGTCTGCACTCCAAGCTCTGCCTGGCTGTGCAGCAGCTTGTGGTGGCTGTTCCTCCCGTTGTACTGATGGATGTCTGCTCTTGTCAAGGCTCTTCGTGGTGAGGAGCAGAGCCACGGGTGAGCTGGCTTAAATGACGTGTCTGTGGGGCTGTCAGTGCAGCTGGCCTTTATGAGCGCTTGCTGTGTGCCTCAGTGAACACATTGGGGACTCACCAGTGCATGCTCACGTGTGTGCTCTTTCTCCGAGAAGCTGCTCTGGGACATTTCTGTCCAGTGCCACCACTCCCCTGCGGGTCAAAACTAGATCAGCTCCTTTGCCTATACTTCCAGGGGAGTCCTTGGCCCAGCTTGGGGCAGGTGTCCAGCTGGCTTGGAGTTGAAAGAGGAGCACAATCACCTGGATCTATGAGTGGGTAGGTGGTGACGAATGAATTCAGTATGGGGAGGGGGCCTTGCCTTATTCAACAGGCGTTACCATGGAAATGCTTTGCAAATATAATCTGAATTTGTGTTGTTGTAAAATACTGTGTGTTGTTCTAAACTAGCCAATGAGGCTGCTTAACTGAATGAATTTTTGCAGAAATGTAGAGAAAAATGGCATTAGCAGAGCCATGTTCTGAGCCTTAAAGACACTGAAGTCATTAAGGTTCCTGAAAATGGCTTTAGGAAAAATAAACTTTCTTTTGAAATAATTTCAAACTTACAGAAAAGTTGCAAGAAGAATACGAACTCCTGTATAGTCTAATCTAAATCCATCAATTGTCTGTTTTGCTACCTTTCCTTTGTCATATTATGTACCATCTTTTCTGAACCATTGGAAAGTTATACGCATCATGCCCCTTTACCCCCAAATACTTCAACGTGTCTTCCCTGGAAACAGGTGTGTTCTTTCCATAACAATAGGTCGATTAGTAAAGAGAGGACACAAAACATTGATGTACTGTTATTAAATGCACAGTTCTTATCCAGAGTTTGCCACTTATCACAGTAACGTCCTTTTCTCCCTCTGACTTAGGATTCAATCTGAGATCACACAGGTTGTGTCATGGCTTCCCGCTCTTTCTTCCTTAGGAAGAGTTCCTCAACTTTTTTAAGTCTTTGATGACATTCACATTTTTGAAGAGTATAAGCCAGTAACTTTGTAGCAGTTTGGGTTTGTCTGGTAATTCCTCACAGTTGGATGTGTTTTTGTCAGGAATATCATATAAAGGATGATTTGCGTCTTCCTCTGTACTGCAGGAGGCACGTGGTGTCCTTTTGTACCAACATTGGTAAATGTTAGCTTTGAGCCTTTGGTTAGTGTGGTGGTGGACTTGTACAATGTAATCTGTCTCCTCTAGTGGAGGTGAGTGTTTTTCAAGTTGGGCATTTAAAGAGGAGACCTCCTCCTTTAAAGTTATGTCTAGTTTGCAAGTGCCTCTTGTACATGGGAGTTTCCTAAAGTGGGCACCTTTGGACCCTGCAAGGTGTGCTCTTGAAGACAGGTCCTCAGAGCCCCCAGAGAGCTCACTGTGAGGAAGACATGCCCTGAGGTTGGAACAGAATGTCACCGCTGCCCTTGCGGCCAGAGTAGTAAGCTCCATCCTGGAGGCAGAAGCAAAGCTGTCTCGTGAACAGTGCGTGCCCTTCGACGGTCTCTGACTGTCCTGGCTGCCTTGGAACTACCTAGGAGAGGAAGAAATAGATTAGATGTGACAATTGTGTGAATGCTAAAGACATTCCAGGCTGCTGCCACTGCATTTCTCTTTTGTGGATCTCTTCTGCCCTGCCATTGACTTGTTGAGCTAATTTGGTTGGCTTGCATGAGGTCTGTATGCCAGGAGCGTAAAACCCCGGATGCTGCTCCTGCACCAGCGGGTGGCTTTCTTTGTAGATGTCACTCTCGGAACACAGGAGGCTGCTGTGCTGGAAGGACGTGTGGCTTAGAGCTCCAGATGTTTTTGGTCTAATTGTGGCCAGTATTATTCTGGATTCATACTTCTCAAACTTCTTCCAGTTCATGAACTGTTTTGTTGGACATTTGACCTTACCCCTAGGAGCTGCCGGTCCCCTTATCATTGTAGAAGCAAACCAGATGACTACGTGCAGCCCCCTTTAGGGGACAGGGGAAATGGCACCTAGGTTGACAGGGGAAATGGCACCCTCTAAAACTGAGATAATATACGTGATCACAAAAATTAAGTGCTCGTCATGAACAACAGTACATGTCGTACACTCCTAGCACACTCATAAACGGTGGGAGACACACGAAGGAGTCTCACGTAGCCCGACCTCAAAGACACGGCCTTTCTTCTGACTGTTGCTATTACATTGATTTATGGGTTCATTTGTTTCTCAATTTTTTGTTCTTTGTTCTGGGCAGTTGAAATGTCTGATCCTATTTGTGGGTTTGTCTCTGCCTGACTTGGGACATGTCTGTGTCCTCAGCAGAATCGGCAGCGACAGCAGGCCTCCCAAAGACAGCTGGATGGAAAAATAAATAGGCCTGGGCACATATTCCCAGAGGTTGTGTTTGCGCCTGAGCTGGCGTAAATAAAAATTATAGGCAGCTTTAGGAAAACTAGATCTGGAGATGCTCCATCTTCCCTAAAAGGTTGTTTGTTAATCATTTAGTTCCTTAGCCTGTGCTGTGGCCTCAGCAAAAGCTTTTCAAGGTTGTGTATGGTCTGTATTTCCTAAAGACATCGATATATATATATCACTGGCTTTTTTGCCTGTGGAATTTTTGCTCAAGGAAGGGGCTTCGGCAATGTGTATCCCTTTTTCTTTTTCTTTTTTCTTTTACATTGAGTCCTTTGTGCCTAGTACAGAAATGCTAGGTAAATGCATCCTGGTGGGGGTCGTGGTAGAGAACAGGTATTGAAGAGGTGAGGGGAAGGAGGGTTGAGGTTGACAGAATAGGGCTGAGACATCCTAGAAATATGGAGAGTAAGGTTTTGAGAAGAGCTAGAATAAACTAAAAGTAGTATGATAAAAATACAGCGATGCCTCATTTACACTGGAGTCTTCTGGGAAGGAGGAATTCAGAATGAGTGAGTTTTCTAAGTAATTAAGGTTTTGCCCAATTACAGGCGAAACTATTCAGTTTTTCTTGAAAAAGTCAGCAGTACATTATGTGCTTTCCCGCTTTAAGAAGTAGCAGATAAGCATCATAATTTTACCTTTTCCTTGTGACTCAGAGTTCTGGGCTGGAACGGTGGCCGCTCTCCAGACTGAGAGGGTGCCTGGGTTGTGCTGCTCGCTCTGTCTGCCGGCTTCTCCCTCCCTGGGCCATCTCGGGTGCCTCAGGACCTCCTGCTCCTGTGCTGTTCAGATAGTTGGCTTTAGGCAGGACTGAACGTCCCCAGGGCACACCCAGTAACCGAGTTGATAGAGTTGATAGATGCCGGCCTCAGAGGGATTGCTCCCTCCTGTGATTTCAAGCATATGGGCCTAGCCGTGGCTGCTTGGTTTCTGCCTGGAAGCCTTTTCTGGGTGCTTGGGATTGGTGGCTGTTCTGGGCTCAGGTCTTAATTTATAGGTGTATGATTGAATGATGGTGCAGAGAGGCCAGTGCCACTGAAAGATTTTTTTTATTACTTTTTTTGAGGGTAGGAGTCATACCACACAGGAAGCATCAGGGTGGTCAGGAGGCAGGAGACAGGAGCAAGGAGAAAGCCTTGGCCAGAGCCTTTACTGGGGTTTCCAAGGAGGCGAAGTGGGGCCGAGTGAACATTTTAGCACTGTTTTTTGTGAATAATTCCCGTGGGCTTTGGACTATGGGTGTGGTCTCAGGGTGCCTGGGACCTTGTCTTGGGATGACTTCGGGCAGGGGACAAGAGGGCTTGGTGTGTGAGAGTTAGATGGGGAGGTGCTTTGCAGGTGCAGACTCAGGAGTGGTTGGCTTGTGTATGAAAGGCATGCTCCTGTCTGAGCTCTTGGTGGTCGCTAAGAGTTGGCTAGTTCTGGGAGGTGCAGTCTTTCCCAGGGTTGGGGTCTGAAAGGCCCCCAGATGCCAGTGTCAAGAATACAAAAAATAAGAAAATAGGAGTTAATACATTTGGCTGTTATGGATGATGTGCCACATAGACAAATCCAGGATCTAACACAACACAGTGAGAACAGTGGCCTTGTAACATAAGGGTTATTCAACTTCTAGGTACCTGCCTGATTGCTTTGGGGTCATTATCACCCTTAGTTCTAACTCTGGTGCCTGGAGGTTTTATTACAGTGCTTGGGGGGTGGGGAATGGCTGGGAGGGGGGTGCTTTATGACAGTTGGGGGTCTTACATTACCTCTGCTTTCTGCTAGAAAGAGGTGTTTCCATCCTCAGGGGAGGGTGTTTCCTGTGTTCGGTTTCATTTGGGCGTGGTCCTTAAGCTATAGACTGAGTTCCATTTCACCAAGGGAAAATCAGCAAATTACCAAACTCTAAAATAGTTGGAGAGGGAGGAGTGCTGGTGGGGAATTTGTTCTCCCTTCACAACTTCTGGTGTGTTGTGTATAATGCCCAACACATACTCATTTTATGAGCAAGCTAAGTTACTCTCTGCAACTCAGAACTTTCATTTATTATGGAAGCAATACATGCTATTACAGGTACTGTAGAAAATTCAGATCCATAAAAGAAAATAAATATTACCCTTATAATCCTGTCACCTGGTGATAGCCTCTGTTTTGGATGATGGAAATGTTTCATATCTTTATCATGGTGGTAGTTATAATGGTGTAAAATTTCTCAGAACTAATAAAATGTATGCTTAAAATGAATGCGCATTATTGTATGCAAATTCTACCTCATAAAGTTGAGGGCTTTCGTCACATGTGGTGTACTCCTATTTTTTTTTATAGGAAATAAAAGATTTTCTAAGTGAAAAAAAATAAAAATGATAGTCTTCTGTATAAGTCTTCCTTATTTTTTCAAAACATTTCTCTTATAGCTTTGAAATTTTCCCAAATTACAAAATTCATGAATGAAATTATGCAAAAGTTTCCCTTTACAGAATCTATTCTAAATAACTGCCTCCCGTAACGGTGGAATTCTTGTAGTCCCAGAGAACTTTGCACATTCTTAGGTTTCTGATGACCCTTGGGGGAGGGTTCAAGGTGGTGCTTTGGACAGTGCACGGCAGCCCAGGTCCTGGTCCTGGTCCTGGTCCCTTCCCACCGTGTTGCCCTGGAGAACCTGCTGTATTGGTGTGGCCTTCCTATTAGGTGTTGTGAATTGGAAGGGCTGGAAATCTGGAAATAACTACTTGAATTCGATTTGTGTTCCCTGCTGTCTTCTTCTCTGAGATGCCAAATAGCATGTTTGTGGTTCCTTGCTGGATAGCCAATAATGGGTATAAATCATGATCTGGGAAATCCGGTCCCTGGACAGCTGTTGGCCAGCTGCTGAGCTGGTAACTCACTGAACAGATTCTCAGATGAAAGTGAACTTTCTGAGAATCTTAAATTATATTGGAGACAACAGAGCCATACTTCCAGACGGTGGTCACATGGACCCAGGTTCAAATCCTGCCTGTACTATCGAATGGCCCAGTGAGTACAGACCAGTTACAAGGTTTCTGAGCTTTAGCTGCCTCACCTGTAAAATGCTGGTAAGGTACCCACCTGGTGGGATTGTTGTGAGAAGGGCATTAAACAGATAATGCAGGCTAAGCATCCAGTACCATGCCTGGCTCATAATTATCCTTCGCTAATTTACTGTCTCTCCCACTCTCCTCCATTATTTTTGAGTATAGGAAGGCATGAGCAAGTTACTCTCAGGAGTGAATCTGTTCTGAGCTTGCCTTACAAAAATGTCCCCCAAATTTACATGGCCGTGGCCCTTCACTCATATGCTGTCTCACATAACAAGCGCTGGTCCAACACAGGGCAGGCTAAGCCTAATGTAAGTGCATAACCCTGACCCTCCTTGTCTAAGAGAAGGGAGGAGACTGGTGGAAGAGGTTGTTTTTAGATCTGTCTAAATTGGGGATGCAGCTCTCCTCCGACAGGGTGGTGCTGCTGTTCCCTTATTCCTAAGAGGAAACGTGGTAGGAGGCTGAGAGACCGGAGTCTGTCCGGAAGGTTTCACGTGCACTGTTATCCCCAATGCGTTTAGCATCTTCAGTTCTCCACAGGGTCCCGGGCCCCCCCGAGCTGATGTGTTCCCTTGATGAGTTTGGACGGGTGCAGTGAAGTGCCAGCATGGCCCTGTGGCCTTCCCTTTGCTGACCTGCCCCAGGGGTGACCTGCCCCGGGGCTGAGGTTATGGGTTCTCCGTAAGATTTAATTACAGCCTCCACTTATGGCTGGGCCTCAGCTGGTAGAGTCCTGTGGGTTTTAAACAGAAGTGCTTGCCTCTCCAGAAGTAGATTAGGGAGATATCTATTCAAGCAGGGGATTTATGCATGTTAATTCTGAGAGCAGACATCTGACTGAGAAAGGACTGTGTGACCTTACTTCGGGGGAAAAGGCTCTACTTCGTAAACCTTCATTCCTTTAAGGAGGAAGAAATCATTATATGGCCGAGGTTCAGGCCCCATGGGGTATTTTCTGGATGATTCTCCCTTTTAAGAGTCATGTTTCCACAGACGTGATAAAATTATCAGTAACTTCTGACTGGTCCCACTTCATCCTCTTCCAGCCGAAAAATAAAATCTCTATCCATGTTTCTGGCATACCCTAAGCTTTTGTCCCCTCCTTCCCAGCCTTACAAGACAAGGATAACCATCTCCTTTTAAAAGGAAGATGAAAAAGGACAAGTTCTGAAGAGACACGGCCGTGTACCCCTCCTCCCACGCTCGGTCAATGCTGGTGCGTGGTGAGTGGATTCTAGGCAGACTCACCCAAACACAGCCGAACAAGCGATGCCAGGCCCTTCCAACCCATCATCTCCTCCTTCCAGCCTGGCTCGGATGCCACCCTTCCCCAGTCACCCCGCCCTGGCGTAGCTCTCCTTCCTCTGTGCATCCTGAAGGTGTTCATGGTAATACTGAGCGTGGCATCGGAGCACCTGGCACAGGCTTCACCAACTCCTAGCTGTGCGACTGGGCTTTCGAGTCTGCAGTTCTTTCACTGTACTTGTAGTCCTACTGTGTGATATCTTCTCAGTCTCCCAGATAGAAAACTGAACCTCGGGGGGACAGGGTGCTGTTCATCTATTATTGCCAGTCATTCTTTTTTTTATACAATCACCCTCTTAGGACCAAGAGTAGAGAGATGAGCGGGACACACTGCGGCACGTGGTAGGAACGACGAGCAGGGTTTTTGTTTGTCTTGTTTTTGGTGATGTACGTAGAACTGAGGAAGCTTTGGATCTCTCTTCCCAGAGCATTCACTGGAGAGGAGCAGAGCATGAACCTGGCCGTTGACCCTGACTGCAACACTTTGGAAGCCAGTGTTAGGAAAGCCTCTTACGGGAATGGCATTTACAAGTTGAGGGGTTAAGCAAGAACTCCCTGCTGAAAATTTTCTTGCCCTTTGCCAGTTAGGACCAGGGTAAGCAAGGGAGAGAAGAGGGTCAGAGTGTGCAACTTTTAATGAGGCAGGTGTAAATTGGGAGCAAGAGGCTGAACATGTGGGACAGAATTTGAAGTGCCTTGTTGAATGGAATGTGGGTGTAGAGAAACTTGAAATGCTGGTATTTCAGATGGGCCCAGCTCTGTCTCCAACTCTACCTGGAGAGGATAAACTATCACTGTCTTTTCCAGAAGCAATTTTGTGTGTAAAGCCCCGAAGGACCGAATTCCACCTGATCCCTTTTATTAAGAAAATTGTTGCTTTGCGGTGAGGGGGAGTGTGGCTGGAGAGCCCTTTTAAGAGCGGAGCCTGGAGGTATCGGCCAGTTAATTGCATGTTTGCCTTTTGGCCTCTTTCCAGTCTTTCATCGTGGATGACCCTTTATCTATAATTTAGGTCAGAAAAAAGAACCTGCTCTTCCTCTTCCCGTGTTTTGTGAGCTAGGAGGACTGTGATAATGATCAGAGCACTGGCCTTGGGAAGCAGTTGCCGCGTAAGCGAAGGGCCTAGATGGATTCCACGACAGACACTAGCCTGGGGGCTTTGACTCAGCATCATCGCAGTTGAGTCGCCCAGTCCAGTCGAGCCAGCTGAGCTGGGCACCCTTTTCCTGACTCACTGTCTCCATGCATGCCTTCCAGAGCTGCAGGCTTTATCTGTTTACACATAGGACAGACCGTGTATGTCCTGGGGTAAGGTATGCTGGAGGCCTGCGTCTCAGAATCCCTGCTTGACTATGGGTCACATGCCTGGCCGTACCTCAAACCAACTGGATAGCTTAAAAAGGAGTTATAGGGGACAGCATCTCCTAAAATTCTGGCTCAGTAGGTTTCAGACGAGGGGAGGAGGTTTTACCATTGAAGAGCAGCCCTGTGTGTGACTAGGATGTTCAGCACGTTGGCCCCGATCACCCTTGCTCCCTCCACAGGTCCAAGCGACAGGTACAGCAGCTGGCAGCATACTCATAATGCAGCCTCTTGGTCTCCGCCCGGCAGGTCTCTGCACCAGAACCTGCTATTTAACAAGGTCCACAGGTGATTGTGTGTGTGTTAGAGTTTGAGGAGTATACTTCAATATACATTGTATATTGTATATTATATAGTGTGTATAATATTGTATATCATACAGTATGATCAGTGCCCTGTTACTCCTGGAGATAGAATATTGGCTCTGTACATGTGCGTATGTAGCTTACCAGCGCCTTGGCTCTTAAGGAATGGGATATAATTCATGTATACCCAATTTTTAAAAATTATATGTGAATCATCTCTTATGGATTGACTACCTTTTACTCTTAGTTGCTTTGCCTTCTGTTGTTCAGTACACGTACACACTTTATCTGTAAGATGGACTGTGTTCTGTAGCCAGTCAGGGAGGGGTTTTGTGCTTTACCTTTATTGTCCCTGCTTCTGTTCCCTGCGCTGGGGAATAGCCCTCTGGCTGTGTCTCCCTCACCCCTGATTCACGTCACCCCTGGGGACGTGATTTGCTCCTACTTCCCGGTATGATTTTCCCTTAGTGCGTGACTATTGACTGCACTTACTCCAGTGTGCTCGAATTTTTTATTACATTTCTGTGGGAACGAGGCCATATTTTATTCCATAGCTGCACCTCCCATGTCTAGGCCACACTTGATGCATAGTAGGGATTTGATATACATTCATTGGGGTAATTAACGAATAAGTGGCGACAGTGACCCGGGGTTTCCTGCTTCCTCCTCCGGGGGTGGATAATATCAGTGTACTTTTATTTTCTTCCTTGCTCCCTCTCCAACATAGCTGAGGGTGGAGGGTGAGGGAAGTATTTGATTCATGAAGAGTAAATCTGGAGGTGAAACAAAATTAAGCAAAATGGATGGGCCTTTAATTAGGTTGTTGGGATGGCCATTTAGAACATCACTGGGTGACCTGCGAGCCTGTTGGTGTTTTTCTCAGCTCCTCGGAAACTTGCCTGCTCTGTATGCAGGGCTCCTGCTTCCCTCAGATGGGAAGAATCCTGTTTAGGTCCAGCAGTATCTTTGGTTGATGATATTTGAAAATAGTTCCTCAGCATCCTTATGTCACAGTCACCCAGGACTGGACTAGCTGGGGGTCACTCAGGAAAAGCAAGAACCTTGTTACACAATGATTTGTTTCCCTGTGGGTGGTTTTATATTGAGGGACTCCATAGTCAAGTTAATATACCTTTAATCAATTCATAATTAAGAAGATGCATTTATTGTTAAATTATAAAAAAGGGCATGCATTCCAGTGCCGAGGTATTTTCTCGGTGGAGAGGTTGTGGGCACTTCTCTGTTAGCCCCACATTCTGGTGTCTATGCTGCTACCCCAACTCTGGTGGTTTTTCACTTGTTTAAAGCTAAGCAAAACCCCAACCTTCCTGTCTTAATTGAAAAATTTAAAGTCTAGAATTTTCTACCTGTTAAAAATATAAATATGAATTAGATTTTTTAAAAAGCAAATGCTCTGGTTCACATGTCTACTCTGAACTTGTTTTTCTAAATCTCTCTAGTGTAGGTTTATGATTTTTGTTTGAATTTCTTTGGCACAGTTCAGCAGCCCCTAGCATTACCCAGTGACCCAGGCTTAGAAATTACATTAAGACTTTATGTCTTTGAGATCATGTAAAGCTAGGGCATTTATTTTTACACCATCCATAACTATTTGAAATTTCTCAGAATACCATGGACAAACCCAGCATGGCTGAGATGACTAAAATTACTATGAGGAATAAGTACTATAAGGTGAAACCACTAAGCTATCTCAAAACTATGTCCTTTATCCAGTCTCATTGTGGAAAGAAGTTATTTCATATTGAATAAACTTTCCAGATGACAGACTCTTACTCTTGAAAGCCTATAAACTAATTTCATTTAAACCACTTTGGAAATCTGTCTAAATATTTCTGTTCTTTGTTTCAAAGAGTGTGCCAGAACAATGTTTTTCCTAATAATTTAGGATTATCCTCGTACTACTGTGGTACGTTAAGTGATTTGATAGAACTGTTTGATCCTACAAAATGTGTCCCCAAACCTCTTGTGCAGTTTTCATGCCGAATCTTTGAGTGTTTTTAAAACTCCCTTGTGTCAACCAATGGTTAGTTTCCCCCACTGTCACCTTGCCTGTCCTGTTTTGCCTTCTTAGCAGTGTGTTATTTGGCAGAAGGGCCACTTGGCAGGTTTTTTGGGATTAGGCATATGCAGTGCTCAAAAGTTTTGAGTTTAGGCAAGAGCGACAGGCATCCACAAGAGAGTCAGGGATTGTTGGGCAATGGCTTCATCTGCCAGAAGAAAATTTAAAAAATGATTCTGGATTGGTTAGCGGTTGCATCCTGCAGAGCTGAGATCCTGTCTGACTGACTCCAAGTCTCTGTCACAGGAGTGTGAGGTGTATCCAGGTGTCAAATGACGCCCAACACCTGGTGAGTTGTTTTCTATAAAATTTGCCTTCTAGGGGGACTTTTTTTTTCTTAGTTCAGTTCTTTTTTTATGGACAGGTATTAATTAGTCAGCAATCCGTTACATTTTAGGATGGGGGGCAGATTATGTAGAGGGCAGATTATGTGGAGGGCATGACAAATTATTAAAAGAAATTTGGCAATACTGTTAAAGGAACTGATATACTCTGGAGAGAGCTGTGTGAGGGTTATTATTAAACAGAGTCGAGCTCTCTTGATAGGATGTAGTGGAGTTTAAAGTCACGGATGATTAAGTGACTAGTGAAAGAGTGAGAGGATTTGATCTCTGCTATAGTACCTATTAAGAGAATTACAGACATGCCATGCTGACTTCACGGAAAGATTTTAGAAATAACTCAACGATTTTTTGCTGGGCCTATCTGTATTTGCAATCTGTTCTTTCTATTCCCCTGGGATGTTATTTATTACAAAAAAATTGAACAGAGAAATGGTCTGGATATGACTTGAAACTAGGCTTCATTTAAGCAAATATATATATATATATATATTTAAGATTTTATTTATTTATTTTTAGAGAGGGAAAGGAGGGAGAAAGAGAGAGAGAGAGAAACATCAATGTGCAGTTGCTGGGAGCCGTGGCCTACAACCCAGGCATGTGCCCTGACTGGGAATCAAACCTGTGATTCTTTGGTTCTTAGCCCGCGCTCAATCCACTGAGCTATGCCAGCCAGGGCCTAAGCAAATATATTTTGAAATTGAGAAAAAGGTGGTGCAAATGTGCCAACTGATGAAGTGTAATTTGCCAAAATTTGCCATTCCTTAAACATTCTTTCCTCGAAAATTCTTTCAAAATTACCGTTCAGGTGAAAGGAAGAGGAATGAATGTGTAAGATGGATGGCGGCCACTGGTGGCTTTTGTCAGGTCTAAAACGATGCAACAGGGCATTCCTGGCTGAAATGGGTCCACAGGCCACACGGGAGAACAAATGTGCATTGTCTTCAGTGTGTTCAGTGTATAGGGAGGCACTGTGGGTGGCCTCCATACCATATAACAAGAAGACACCTTTGCCATGCATTGAAAATGCTTAAACTGGGTTCCGGTTGGGCAAGGGCAGTACTTGCCTCTAGACTCCTGGCACCTAAATGGAGCCAGCTCCTAGCAGCCTCACTCATGAAGCAAAGTGAGGAAAGAAAGATTTCATCGAAACGAAACGCCCTTAGTATTGGCCAAGGAAAACCTGGACTGTCTGTGGTGGCAATCTGAAGCTCCATCAGTCCTCACTTGGAGTTGGGTACAATGTGAAATTCCTTCCTGAGGGAGTGCAGTTGGGAAAGGAATTTTTGTCTCAATTGAGTAACTTTTGCCTGCTATTTAATATGCATACTCTTCTTGAGCAGTTGAGGATGCAGAAGAAAGGCGGCATTGTTTAAGGACAATCCTCTCAAGCTGCTCTTGGCCATCTTTTCTGAACCTGCAGGCCCTGCCACAGTCCACATGTCAACAGGATTTTGATGTTCAGAATTTGGTAACCTGAGGGGATTTGCTCTCTTGCCAGAGCAGTTGTGTTCCTCACGAATAGTGCCACTGAAAAAGGCATTCTCTGCGAGTTTGGGTGTTCACAAATATTCTGCTTAAAGGTGCAATGGGCATGTTACAGACTATCTCAGTGAGCACAAGGCAAATGTTGGTTTTCAAGAGTCTGAAAGAGTCTAGGACAGGTAAGCCCCCTGTGCATTTCATAAGAAAAGGAGGAGTTTTTGTCTCTACTTCTTGCCTCTACTTGGTCAAAAGATGTGGGTTGAGCCATCGACTGGCATATTCGGGCTATACAAGGCCCTTTTGTTGCCCTAACTCCTGAGCAGGTCACATGTGTCTCTGTCTGCCTGGATTTGTCAAGCAAGCCTTCAGCTGAGCCCAAGGGGAAGGCTGGGGTGGATACCCATGGACTGATCTTGTTGAGAACTCCCATCAGTTTCCATCTCCACTAGGCTTATCCTGAAGGGGCCTCCTACAAGGTTGCTGGAATCCCCCCCCCCCTTTGTTGTTTGATTGGCTCTTGCAAAAATGAAGCTTGCACTCCCACATCTCTGGGGAAACCTTAATTGTTGGTTAGAACCGTTCAGGATTCTGCCATCCTCTGAATAGCAAGGCTGCCTGCTGTGGGGCAGGATATCTGAATTGCAGAAGTGACCAGAAGTTATACTTGGGAAGGAACAGGCACAACTGGTGGCATCCAGCCACACTGATGTGAGTGAACCTCTGGGAGTTGTTGCCTTTTCTTTAATTGGACATTGTTATACCAGCAGGACCTTAAAATGGTAAATGATTTTAATGCAATGTCTAATGAAGGCTCATCTATTTTTTTTCCTGCCCTTAACCTTTAAAGATATATTTTGAAGAATGCCATATACCTTATGATTCATTTTCGACATGATTATTTCCAAGGTAGAGAACTAATGAATGGGCACCATTTCTATGGAGGGTCAAGTACTAAAACAGTAGCTGAAAAATGAGTTAAGCATAGTTTGGGCAAAGTAAGGCCAGTGGGATGGAGACAGAGAGTGGCATGTGGCACGGCTATGTAATCTGTATTGTTCTGTTTGTCTCTGCCTATGATGGGCCTAGTGGGAGGCCAGTGACAGGTGGCTGTGCCTTCAAGAATGTGCTGGTCTAATGCATGAACTGGAAGGCATCGTTACTATTCTTCTCAGCTGGATAAAGCTTTACAGTCCCCTTGATAAGGCTGCTACTTCCTTATTTTTTCTAAGACAAAATGCGCACTGTTTTTCTAGGAAATGGCATGATAGCCTGAATTTACTAAGTTGACAACTTTTCTTAAATGCCTTCAAAACATGGAATTGCCAAAAACAAATACTTGAATTGCTGGGTTCCTCTTTAAAGGATGTGAAATTAGTTTTGGGGCTCTGAAGTTTCTAAGGGGGAAGGCTGTCCTTGTGACATAACGGGAAGAGCAGTGGGTGGGGAGTCAGCTGGAATGGCCAGCCTGTGTTGCCAGCCGGTGCCTCATCTCCGTCAGCTCAGCTCGCTCTAGGCTCTGGCTCAGGCTCATTGCCAGAATGAGCCTGGCCTGGGGATACGTGGGCTCTCCTTAAACCATGAATCTCAGACAGGAATCAACTGCGCTCTGGATTCTAAAGTTGGTAACCGCAACTCAGTTGATCCATAAAAACTCATTTGTTGCTTGGCTTCTGGCCCAGCTGGAGGGGAAGACAGAGGATGTTACCTGTGGCTCCAGATCCAGGTTTGGAGATGGAACTTGAAGACATGAATGCACAGGCAGGCAGAGAGAACTGCCACTTGCAGAAATGCCAGTCAGTGTGAAATACAAAGGCTGGGTGGTAGATGGCCTTAGACTTCCCTGTTTGTCCCTTCCCCTCTGGTAACCACCATATTGTGATCCGTGTCTGAGTTTGTTTTTTCACTTGTTCACTTCTTGCTTTCTGTTTCATATCCCACCTATGAATGAAATCATGTGGTCCTTACCCTTTTCCATCTAACTTATTTTACTTGGCATAGTACTCTCAGTAACCATCCGTGTTGTAAAGGTCAGTATTTCTCCCTTTCTTATTGGCTGAGTAGTATTCCATAGTATATATGTGCCATACCTTCGTTATCCAGTCACCCATCAAAGAGCACTTAGGTTGTTTCCATGTTTTGGCTACCGTGAGTAATGTTCCAACAAGCATGGGGGTATCTATATCTTTACAAATGAATGCTTTCAAATTTCTCAGATAAGACTCAGAAGAAGGACTGCTGGGGCATATGATAGCTCTATTTTTAATTTTTTGAGGAACCTCCATGCTGTTTCCCACAGTGGTGACAATCAGTTTACATTCCTGCCAGCGATGTATGAGAGTTTCTTTCTGGACTTCCCTGTTTTTGTCACCTTGCCTCCCTTCCTTACTCTTGTGCATTTGATAACAGCTTGGAGGCCAATCCTTTCATTTTAGCTGTCATGGAGTCCAGAGATGGGTCACAGAAAAACAATTTTGTGAAGCCCGGGAGGTTTTTACTTTAGAGCTGTGTTTGCTGTATTTTCAAATACACTCCTCCAAGGCCAGAGCTTCACACCTCATGGTCTGGCCACCTCTTTGCATATTGCCTCCCATCCATGTGGCCAGATTTTGAGCTCTGCTGCAGCCGAGATTACAAACTCCCTTGGTAGCCATTTAGAAAGCTCTATTTATTCTTTTAATTTCAGAAGTTATATGTGTTCGCTGCAGATAGTCTGGGAGGTGTAGAAAAATGCAGAGAAGAGAATAAACATCATCCACTGAGAGTAAAACAAAGGGGCTGACCCTCCATTGGAACTCGCCCTGAATTCCATGTCAGCAGTATTGAGGTTCAGACTAACCCCCCACAGACACTGGGATTGACAAGGACTTACGCACATATCTTGATATGGTTTGTATTTAATCTACATCAAGCTTGAATCCTTCAGTTACTGAAACTTTTAGTATTGACTTCTCTGTTTAATCCAAATGTGCTTTTATACATTGAGAGACCTTCTTAAGTGATTAGTGGATTCACTCACTGCCATTGCCCTTTCAAGCTCCTTAAGCAAGTGATTTTCTTTCTGTGGAGTGAAAGGGAAATGACAATGCCCGCCCTCCTCCTCGGCCTTTCCCTTCTTGGAAATTCCCAGGCAACCGGTGGCCATGTGCGTACATACGCTTGGCTGTGCTCTGTGGAGCTCCCTTAGTATGCCTTGCCCCATTTCCTCTCCTGGCTCCTATCCAGTTGGGGCCTTCCTAGAAGGGCTTTTTCCTGCTCTGAATTTATGTTCGTCTCCTTTTATCGGTTCCTTCTCCTCTGTCCTATGCGGGTGTCTGAGAACAAGGACGGGGAGGTAAGGACGCCTTACTTAGCTCCCAGGAGAACATGGTGTTTTGTGTTTGGGCTCACACCACTTCCCCAGTTGTTCTCTCTTGACAGCCTCCCTTCGAGTCCTACCTTTCAACAGGCTGTGTAGTATCGAAGACCCCGGGGTCTGAATTGGGGAAAAGAGTACCGGGTTTGGGTTCCACATCTCCCTCTTTCCTAATCTGTGCATTTTTGAGCCTTTATCCATCAGCAGAATCCACTCCATGAAAAGCTCTTGAAAGAACCGTGTAAAGTTGTAAATTACTCTGTAGAGATTTTCTGGTTTCCAACTGTTCTCTCTTTTTTGGCACACAAGGTAGTAGCTCTAGATTTTATGTTGTTTTTGTTTAACTCTAATAGGTCCCTCAAGTGAATGGAGATAGATATCATATTTAAGAATTGGAAGACTTAACATTGTTAAAATGTCCTTACACCAAATTTACCTAAAAGGTTCAAGGCAATCTCAATCAAAATCCTAGAAGGGTATTTAAAGTTTTTTTTTTTTTTTTTATGAAGACATCAGCAGGCTGATTTTAAAAAGTTATGTGGAAATGCAAAGGACTCAGAGTAGCCCCCAAAATGTTGGGGATAAAAACATAGTTGAAGGGCTTATACTACCTGATTTCAAGGGGTACTCAAAGCAACAAAAATCAAGACGGTGTGGCATTGGTGTAAGGATAGACGTTAGATCCATGGAACAGACCAGAGAGTCCAGAAATAGACCACACATACATAGTCAACAGATTTTTATCAAAGTGGCCAAAGTAATTCAATGGAGAATGGACGACTTTTGAACAAGGAATGCTAGAACAATTGGCAATCTATATGAAAGAAAGGAGGAAACTTGATCTTTAGCTTATACCATCTAAAATAACTCAAGATAGATTGTAGACTTAAAAAAAAGAAAACCTGATCGTTCCTTTAGGCTATTTATTTATTTATTATAATTGGCATGAGGGAAGAGCAGTGTGCTAAATGTTGAAAGGGTAGCAGAGAACTAAGTGGTTTTTCCTTTTCTTTTTTGACTCTGGCCCATTCTTAACACTGCCCTCTTTTTGCTGGATAATAACAGACAAACAGAAAGCCGTGTTTCTTGGTGATGATACCTTCAGAGGAATAGATTTTGGTTCTCCACTTGTCCTCCTCTTCCTCTCTTATTTTGTAAGTAAATCTTAGAATGCTCACGAAATGTTGTCTTAAATCTGGTTTACATTCACTTAAACAACCCTATTTTAAAATGTACTAGGAAATCCTGACATATAAAAAATCATGTGACATCATGTCAGTAAGCAAGGAATTCTTGTGTTTAGGCAGTGTTCTTCCGGCAGTTCTGTCCTGAGGGCCCGCCCACTGGAGCTCATCTGCCCTCTAATTGGGGTCTGGGGTGGGGAGCTCAGCTGATGGGCGAGTCCTCAGCTCTGTAATTTATCTGGTGGCCCCAGGATGGAGCACTTCCTGGACTTCTCAAAACTACAATGTTGGCTCTGTTTCATTTTAGGCACAAACATTAGGGGTTAGGTGAAACTTGGAATCTGTCTCCCTCTTCCATGTGCTGGTTAAGAACTGCTTTGTGACATGAATAAGAACAATTAAGAAATTTACAGCAGGTAGGTGAGAAAGAGTGACAGAAGTTTTCCCTAAACCCAATCTGTGACACAATTTGGCCTCGTCTGCCTCTGTAGAGGAAGAGAAATTGGCTGCTTTGAGTAGCCTTGGTTATCAGGTTAAACAAAGGTCATCAAATACCTTGAAGCTACTTACATGATGGCTAAGTTAGTGATAAATCTATCATCATTCTTTCCTTTAATCGAACAACAACTATCTTGTGAGCATTTACTTTTTGGCAGGCATTGCTGTAGAAATGGGGAAGACCATTATGAATAAGATCCAACCCCCTTGGAGTCTACACTCCAGGAGTAAAGTCTTTCTGGTACTTTTCTTCTTGTCTTTTTCTTCAAACACTGTGCTCAAATCCAGCCAATTGTGGCATCTCCAGGAGAAAGGGACTCCTCTGTCCTCTGAAATCATTTGTGTGCGTTTCAGGTTGTAAAGGTGGCAGTTGTTACAGCCCGTAATTTAGGAGCAGTGCATGAAGGGGCTTGGGCTCCCCTCCAGAAAACTGGACTGTGTCATACCTTTTCTGGGTGTGTTGAGGGCAGAAAAGTGAGGAGACTCCAGTGGTGCCTTCTGAGTAGGAAATGTTCAGCAAATATTTATGGAGCAAATTCATATCTGCATGGGATAATCACATGAATCTTACTACAGACATCCAACTGGAACCCAACTCTTCAGACTAACATTTTGAATTCCTAGGCATTAGTTAAGATGAGAGCCCTCCTACCAGGAGACCCTTCTGTTTGTTTCTGGGGCATTCTTAATATGAAAGTTCTCCCAAAGGTTGGGGCAGCCTTAAATTGGCAGTGTGTCTGAAACAAGTGATATTGTCTTGTGACCTTTCCCCGGGGTCTTGCATACTTTGCTGCGACAGAAGCAGGCATTGCTCTGCAGTTATAAATAACTACACAACTTGAGAGTTGCACTCTAGGGCCTCAAGTTAAAACAGCTGACCCACTCCTGTTATAGAGCAGAAAAACATCTTTTTGAAATCATGTGTGAGCAGCATGGCATTCAGACAGGAAATTAATCTTCCTAGAAATTTTACCAGGAAAGCAGAGTGCTTCCTCTTTAACACCCGCCCCACTGACCCCCAACAAGGGGCTTGTGTATGTGTTTGTCACTTCAGCATATGTAGAATGAATGAATCACACATTATTTGTATTTACTGGTGACAGTTAAGTAGCTTTACTTCCTTTTAGCTTAAAAACACTTACAGAGTTATGTTTAGGTGATTTAAGGATTAGCAGGAGCCTTAAAAACCATTTATTTCAGTGTTTCCCAAAGCACCAATCCATGAATTGGTCTAAAATTCAGCAGGAGAAAGATAAAATATTTTTTATTAAGATAAATTTATTCAAAGAATTGCCTTTTATTGAAAAATATTATCCAGGAACTTCTGGCCAAGATGGAAGTATAGATAGATACACTTTGCCTCCTTGCACAACGAAAAGAAGGACAACAACAAATTTAAAACCAAAAAACACCCAGAACTTCCAGAAAACTGAACTGTATGGAAGTCCAACAACCAAGGAGTTAAAGACGAAACATTCATCCAGAGTGGTAGGAGAGGTGGAGATGGGCAGCCGGGGTGGAGAGGACTTGTGGCAAGGCAGCGGCTGGAGGACCCGGGGGTGAGACAGCAGCTGGTGGACTGGGCAGTCCCAAATTTGCATGCAGATAAACCAGGAGGAACAACTGGGGACTGAGACAGGCTGAGCAACCCAGGGTTCCAGAGCAGGGAAATAAAACCTCAAAACCTCTGACTTTAAAAATATGTAGGGGTTGCAGTGGCAACCCCTCACAGGAGAGTTTGTTGGAGAGACCCACAGGGTCCTAGAATGTGCACAAACCCACCCACCAGGAATTAGCACTGTGGATCAGGAATGTGGGTGAAGTGATTGAAAGCTGGCCCAGAGCTGAGCAAATGGCTTTGTCTCCTCTTGGACCCCTTTCCCACATACAGCACCACAACTTAGCAGTGTGGGTTGCCCTGCCCTGGCTAATACCTAAGGCTCCGTCCCTTACAATGTAACAGGTACACTGAGACAAAGAAATATGGTTCAAATGAAAGAACAGTTCAAAACTCCAAAAATAGAACTAAGCAATTAAGAGATAGCCAACCTATCAGATGCACAGTTCAAAACACTGGTAGTTAGGATGCTCACAGAAATGGTTGAGTATGGTCGCAAAATAGAGCAAAAAAATGAAGGCTATGAAATAAACCAAAATATACAGGGAACCAACAGTGAAGGGAAGGAAACCAGGATTCAAATCAACGATTTGGAGCAGAAGGAAGAAATAAACATTCTACTAAAATAAAATGAAGAAACAAGGATTAAAAAAATGGGGAGAGGCTTAGGAACCCCCAGAACAACTTTAAATGTTCCAACATCTGAATTGTAGGGGTGCCAGATGGAAAAGAGGAAGAGCGAGAAATTGAAAACTTATTTGAAAACATAATGGAGGACTTCCCCAATCTGGCAAACAAAATAGACTTCTAGGAAGTCCAGGTAGCTCAGAAAGTTCCAAAGAAGTTGGACCCATGGATGCACACACCAAGGCACATCATAATTACATTACCCAAGATGAAAGATAAGGAGAGAATCTTTTTAAAAAAAATTATTTATTTATTTTTAGAGAGAAAGGAAGGGAAGGAGAAAGAGAGGAAGAGAAACATCATGTGTGGTTGCCTCTCACATGGCCCCCACTAGGGACCTGGCCTGCAACCCAGGCATGTGCCCTGACTGGGAATCAAACTGGCGACCCTTTGGTTCACAGGCCGAGCTCAATCCACTGAGCTACACCAGCCAGGGTGGGAGAGAATCTTAAAAGCATCAAGAGAAAAGAAGTTACACAAAGGAATTCCCATAGGACTATCAGCTGATTCCTCAAAAGAAACCTTGCAGGCAAGGAGGGGCTGGAAAGAAGTATTCCAAATCATGAAAGGCAAGGAGTTACACCCAAGATTACTCTATCCAGCAAAGCTATCATTTAGAATGGAAGGGCAGTAAGTGCTTCCTAGCTAAGGTCAAGTTAAAGGAGTTCATCATCACCAAGCCCTTATCGAAGAAAAAGAAGAATATCACAACTATGAACAGTAAAATGACAACAAACTCACAACTATCAGCGACTGAACCTTAAACAAAAATAAAACAAACTAAGCAAACAGGTAGAACAGGAACAGAATCACAGAAATGGAGATCACATGGAGGCTTATCAGCTGGAGGGCAGGGGCAGGAGGGAGAATAGGGGAAAAGGTACAGGGAATAAGAAGCATAAATGGTAGATACAAAATAAAAAAGGGGAGGTTAAGAATAGTATAGGAAATGTAGAAGCCAAAGAACTTATATGTACAACCTGTGGACATGAACTAAGGTGGGGGAATGCTGGTGGGAGGAGGTATGCAAGGCAGAGTGGAATAAAGGGGAGAAAAAAATGGGACAACTCTAATAGCATAATCAATAAAATATACTTAAAAAAGAAATAGTATCCTTCCTGGTTTTTTTTTTACATTCTAAAGTGGCTGTTTTTAATGAAATGATGGTTTGCAGTGGTTGTTTTCAAGGTGGGGAGGACATTGAAGACAGTTATCATCCCAGTTAGGAAAGGGGTGGGCTTTTCTGCTGTGGAATACCAGAGTCTGGTAACTACTGTCCTAATGGAAAACCCCATTTGATGCTTGAGTTGTCTTCCTCCTGTCACCAAGCCCCCATTGAGCAGGGTGCTTGTATTGTGAGCCTTCTGCCTCAGGCTGGTCCTGTGTGAGGCAGTTATGGCTATGGTTGTGGAAGAATTGGTGTTCTGTGGAACTTTTATAGTCATAACCTAGGCAGATACACAGAGCACAGGTGAGTAGGTGGGGCAATGCGAGGTGGGCTTTGGGTCAACTCCTTGATGATTTCCATGGCCAAAGCAGAAATGACCGTGAGCATGTTAGTGCCACAAGTTAATTGTGTGGTAATTAAATGCTAGCATGGTTGATCAGAGGAAGTATGTAATTGAAGCATAAGAAAATGTGTCATGCTTAGTAAGCAATTGAGTTGTCTTCCCAAGGATGTAGGCAGCAGTAGGCAGGAGAAGCACACGTCTTTCACGAGGAGTTTTTTGCATGGTTTTGCCCTTTTGTCTTCTAAAGAAGATATGTAAGGTATTTCTCCTAAAAGTAAAAGCCTAAATTCCTTATCTACCATACTTGAAAGCCAGACTCACACTTTTATATAAAATAGTCTCTATTTTACAGTGCTTTATTTTTGATATGCAGAATATTTACTTGTTACCCTTGGTAAATTTTTTTAAAATTATTTATTTAATTTTAGACAGAGGGGAAAGGTGGGAGAAAGAGAGGGAGAGAAACCTGAATGTGTGGTTGCCTCTCATGTGCGCCCTACTGGGGACCTGGCCCGCAACCTAGGCATGTGCCCTGACTGGGGATTGAATCCGAGACCCTTTGGTTTGCAGGTTGGTGCTCAGTCCACTGAGCCACACCAACCAGGGCACCCTTGGTAAAATTTTAAGAGGTTTTTTTTTTTTGTCTATAGATATTTGGACTTTACTATTTTTTAATACTTTTTATTTAATGAGGGAATCTCTAAGGCTAAAATGCCCTGTAAGTTCTCTTTAATTGGTATGTTATGTAGAGATAAATAAGTACAGCATTTAGCTACAGTGATAAGTTTAAGTATATGACATTTTCTTCTAAATGAGTGAACATTTAAGCCCTATAGATGGCCACTGCAGCAAATATATATTTTTTAATGGCCAATTTAAAACAAAAGTGACCGAGTTGGTATCAAGTTGAAAAGAAATTTATGGAAACCAAGTTTATTTATTTAAAAAGTAACTTAACTTTGAATACATAAAGTTTTCATAACTTAGGTTATTATCTTAAAATCTCCTTGGAAATATGGGTCCAAACTTTGGGCATAGATTTTTAGTTAGTGCAAAATTATTTTAGACTCATGTTTTCCTGTTTAGGTATTTTTACTGTAATATTGCTATTAGACCAGTGAAGGTCTGTGTGTAGCCATTATTTACCCCTTTCTTTTGTGAATAGAATAATAAAGTAGTCTGTAATCTCAGTGTCTTATTTACTTAGCCTTCCTAACAACCTTGTGAGTAGGTATTGTTCTTATCTCCATTTTATAGATAGAAACTAAACTACCAAATAGGGGTGTCCAGATTTGAACCCAGGAAGTCTGGCTTTAAGATTTCAGGTCTTAACCATTACCCTGTACTGCCTGTATACATATGCTGGTCATGCTGACAGTGATGGCCTTGCAGTGGGTCAGGATCTTGGAATGGCTGCTGAATAAAAATGGATTGGCTTTTCTGTAAGAATTGCCCTTTAAAAAAAAATGACCCAGCCCTGGCTGGTATGGCTCAGTGGATTGAGCACCAGCCTGCAAACCAAAGGATTGCTGGTTTGATTCCCAGTCAGGGCACATGCCAGTGTTGTAGGCCAGGTCCCCAGTAGGGTGCACAAGAGGCAACCAAACATTGATGTTTCTCTCCCTCTTTTTCTCACTCCTTTCCCCTCTCTCTAAAAATAAATAAATAAATCTTTTAATAAAATGACCCGTGTATGTTAATACCTCAGTTGAGATAGCAGAGCATATTTGTTTAGCCAGTCTTGAATAACAGCCTTTGTTACATGTGGTTCCATTGATCACGCTCCATTTCTGTTATTTATTTTATGAATTCCTATCTTGTGATCCTAATAGATATAATCATATCCAGTTGGCATTTTCAATCTGTGTGACTTAGCAAACTTTCAAGGGTCTTCCAATAGAATCTGTGTATATTTCAAAGAATGACTGCCCTCGGATTCCACTGGGACACAGCAGTTGGCTGGTGAGTGTGTGCCCACACTCGCATCCTTGGCTTCTTTGACGGGCTCCGTAAGGCCCTCTGGGTCCCACCCTGTTAGCATCTCACTGATCCCACGGAGCCAGGGAGGAGAGGGGGTTGGGGTGGGGTCAGGCCAGTCAGGTCTTGGCTTTCACTGGCCTTGTTTACCAACAGGACCACTGGTGTGCAGGGCGCGGGCTGGGGGCTGGCTGGCTGGGCTGCCTCCCTTGCTGGAACTCTCTCCCTCTACTCTGCCTCTTGTTGCTCAGGCTCCCCTGAGGCAGAAATAGAGAAAGAATCCAGTGGCTTTTGATCCAGTCCACATCCTGTTGTTTCTCAGTCAGAAAAGGAAACATTAAGCCTGGGGTTTGGATAGGGACACTAGTTTCAAATTCTGTATTTAAAAATCTTATTTTTGTAAGCCATATGAAACAAAATATTCTTTTAAAAAGATTTTATTATTTATTTTTAGGGAGAGGGGAGGGAGGGAGAAAAAGAGGGAAAGAAACTATTGACTGGTTGCCTCTTGCATGCCCCCAACTGGGGACCTGGCCGGCAACCCAGGCATGTGCCCCAACTGGGAATCAAACCAGGGACTGGTTTGCTGCAGGCCAACGCTCAATCCGTTGAGCCACGCCAACCAGGGCAAAATATTCTTAACACATAGAAAAAGATTTAAGGTTGGAATCCTCCCAATAGTCTGTTTTTTCATTCTTCCTGGTGTTGTCACTGGCAGCTTTAGTTAAGTGCCTTTTCCAAAATAAGCTATTAAGATGTGGTCCGAGGGCCTCAAAAGGACAGTTTCAATGTCACAGCTCATGACAGGTGCTGCCAGCCCCTCAGGGTCAACCCTGGGATTCCACAAGGGCATACTATCTCCACAAGGGCCCAGGGCAGTGGGTCCAGAACCTTTGGTCCTGTGGTGTAGTGACTGGGCTTTAGGGTCAGTCAGACTTGGGTGCAGGTTCAGTTTTTTAGGCAGTAAAATAGGGACATACTGAGTCTTACCTTGTAAAAGAGTGGAGATGACTTAGGTAATGAAATGCTATAGAAACGGGTATATTGTCATAATATGTGGATAATAATACATGGATCTTGCCTGACACGTAGTAAGACACATCACTTCTTTGAGTTGGGCCTAGGACTTCACATATCATGTAATTATTTTTATGTTATGGTTGTCATTTGGGGTCCCACATGGAACCTCTGTTCCTTTATTCCCACTAATCCATGCCTGGTGATGTTTAACCTGCCCCAGGGTGGTGCTGCGGTTGGGTGTCTTGTAGTTGGCAGTTGTAGGGTGAACTGTGAGTGTCTGGTAACCAAGCAAGGCCCTGTCTCTGCCCACTGATACCTCCAGGCCCTTGGAACAAAACTCAGAGAATTAATAAAATGTATTTCACGGATGGGAAAGAAGGCAACCTCCAGAGAATCCAAATTCATTGTATAAAGTGATACCACATGCTCCTCCTATGTCCCAAAAAGGCAAGTCCATTTAGAATGAGGGGTAACAGGTAAAATGCAGAAATTATCCCTTGGGTGCTTGGCCCCAGGCTTATCGTGCACGCCATTCGGAAGCTCTTTGACAACAGCTGGCTGCAGTAACAGAGGGATTATTATTTGTTGTGTGCTGTCCATACCAGGCTCTGCAGTAAGTCCTCCTTCTGTCTGCAGTTGCGGGTGACCAGCAGCCACTGACCCCTCCTGCGGTTGTGCTGTTTCCAGGCAGGTGATTAGGGTATCATGAGGCAGCTCCTAGCAGCACTTGGTACCAAAGACACGTGGGCGTGGTACAGATGCTGGCATCAGAGGAGTCTGTCAGCCTGGTTTTTGTACTTTGGGATGTTTGAGGTAAAGAAGATCTGGTACGCATTGCCTCTACTTGACCATGAAAAATTCAGCACTCACCCCTGAAAGGGTTGGCCCAGCTCCAGGCTGCCCACTGGCGGCTTGCGAAAGTTTCTTTGAATTCTTCTTTTTCCCCTTAAAAATATTTGGGCTTTCTATTTCACCCCATAGTGAATTTTACCTGTTTATGTGTAAAAATACTTTTCTTTCCAAAGGTTAGAGGAGGATTGACTTGTCCGAGAGAGATGCCACTTTCATCTCTCAGCTTCCCTAACCCTGCATGCCCCGAGGGACTGCCTGCCCCTGGGACAAGGAGAGACCCTTCTGCTGCGACAGAGGATGCTCTGTGGGAGCTATGGCCGTGCTTTGTGGTGTTCACCCCTGGATGTTAAGGATTGATTCCAATTTTATTGATTTGAGCACTGTGGATTTCTAGAAATTAATGTATCTGACCTAGGATGAGGCTATTTGTACTCAGACTGTTCTCTTGAGCTAGGATGGAATGAGGAACCCCATTTTCCTAGGTTTCTTCTCTTTAGTTAAAGTGGAAAGTAGGTATTTAACTTGCCTTCAGATGGCCTTTTGTGAGTGTTTTTTGAGGTGCCACCATCATAAACCAGGGGTGCCTCTGGTTGGCTCATTGCCTCTCTGTGAAGGGCTGTGGCCTACACACCTCTGTGAGGGGGCCGGGGTATCAGCATCTGGCTCTGGCCGGTGCCCACAGGAACACCCTTCACTGACCACCAGGCCCTGTCCTGGGTCAGAGCTAGAGGCCGAGAGGTCTGAGATCAGTGCAGTTCGGTTGAATATTTTATATACTTGCCATGTTGCACGTTCTTACAGCCCCTCCCCCCATTGCTGAATAGTTTGGGTCTGTCATGACCATGGGGACTTTCAGCCTTTTAATGGCGAAATGCCTACATTTCATTGGAAAAAACCCCATCATTTCTAGGGCCCTCTGGCTGAGTTTATTCTGTCTCTTCTCCATCTCATGTCTGGGCCTCTCTTAGTTCAGAAATATCTCTTGCTTAAACAAAATCTCATTTTTTTTTAATGTTTCAGCTTTTCTTTACTCTTGCTAACATATTGACCCTAAGTGGCCTGGTAACTCTTCTAGAAAGACCCCATGAGAGTCACGGGAACAGAACACTGTGGAGACTTTTCGTAACTACATCGACCACTGTTTCCCTGTCAGGATGCCCGTTGGGGCACTCAACAAATGTGGAGAGTTGCTCAGAGGAATGATTTTCCTTTCAGATTTTCTCTCTCCTATGGGTGATTTCCAAAGTTTTGTAACTGGATTAGATTGTAGACAGAGCCAACTGTTGATAATTCTCGGGTTCCCCTTGTGTTAAGGTAAAGACCAGTAAACAAAATTAGGGGATGTTTGTTTATATGTGATTTGACCACAGTGTGTCTGTTCTGTTTCTCGGAAGGAGAAACCATCCCACAGAAGTCTCCTGTACTGCGCTGCTGGTTCGGCCCCAGCGTTGGGGAAGAGCGCTCCATGGACGTTGGCACACCTACACTGGTGTTCTCTCCTGCCTGGGTTGGCGACATCTGCCTCCCACGCACCTAGCTTGTAAAACCGAACTCTCAGGCTGACTCAGGTCCTCCTCTTTCAGCCTTCATTCAAGACCCTTCATTATGGGTTGAGAGTTTGCCTCCCCAAAATTCATACGCTGCAAACCTAACCCCAGTGCAATGGTCCTAAGAAGTGGGCCTTTGGGAGGTGAGTAGGTCACAAGTGTGGGGTGGCACAAATGGGAGCAGTGCTTATAGGAGAGGCCTCAGAGGGCCCTCTCACCCCTTCTACCATGTGAAGTCCCAGGCAAGAATTGGGCCATTATGAACTAGGAAGCAAAACTTCACTTGGCGCCAAATCTGCTGGTGCCTTGATCCTGAATTTAGACCCTCCAGAACTGTGAAAGCAAGTTATTAATTAAGCCATTGCACCTATAGGGTTTTTGTTAAAGCAGCTGGAACCACCTAGCATAACCTCTAAGATCCTCATTCTCAAACGAATGATGAATAATCCAGTTGACTATATGAACTCTTCTCACAAGGGTGACCTGTGTCTCCCTGTTCTTGCCTCATCTCCACATACCTCCTGTCATGCAGTCCAGCCGAAGGGCCCTTTTCTCAGCCTGTGTAGACCCTTGTGCCTTTGCCATGCTTTCCCTTTGCTTGTCGTGCTTGTCTACCTGTCACTAGGCATAGATGTCCCCCTCAGTCCTCGAAGCCTAGCTTCAGCAATTCCTCCTTTGTGGAGCCTTTTCTGATCCACTCGCCGCCTGCCTGTCAGTTCGTATCTTGCTTGCTTGAGCCTCTGGGATGTGTCTCACCATGGTGCTCATGTACTTTGGGTTTGTCTTAGAGCTCCCTGCTCTGCTGAGATGTTGGCTTTCCTCTGCCTTTGGGGAGGGGGTGTCCTATAGCCTGGAGTCAGTGTGGGCAGTGGAGGGAATGTATCCCATAGCCACATAGACCTGGGTTTACTTCCTTTTCTGGCTCTGAGTTGTGTGCCCTTGGACAAGTCATTTAGCCTTGGTTACCCTATCTGTGAAATGGCCCATCACTCTTACCCAGTGGGGTGATGGTGAAAATGACAAATGACATGGGACAGACATATAAGGAGCCTAGCAGAGTGTCCCATACATGGGAAGCACACAGTAAATGCTGTTCCTTCCCTAGTCCTCAGTCCTCATGAGGCTTAGAAGGTCTGCGTGAAACTGGTGCTCAGTGAACATTGACTGCCCAGATTCAGTTGGCATAAAAGCCTGTAGCCCAGTCTGTGGGGGCTAACTCTGGCTCTATTTCATAGATTTCTATTTTTACTGGGAGCAGAGAATGTTCCAGATGTCTTACATGTTAATCCCCCCCACCCACCCTGCACCCTGCATTGACACAAAAGAGACAGACAGTTTTGCATGTCAGGAAGTGGGAAGAAATCCCAGCATCACTTTTGCTATAATTTGGGGGACGTACCTTTCTACTCTCTTGCTTGCGTTGTGTGCACAGCACACACAGTGACTCGCTCCCTTCCCACGTGTCACAAATCTCTGGAAGGCCACTAGCTTAATATGCACGTACCTCCAACTTTTTCTCAGTTCTTTTCAGTAATTAACTTCCCAGAGGCTCTTTTATTACTTGAGAGCAAAACTTTTGAATAGACTGTGAATGAGGTTTTGCCTGATTTCTTTGTCAGTAGAAGTATGGAAAAAAACACCATAAAACTTCCTCCATTATGTCAGTGAAATATAATTCTGTTAAAAAGGTCAAATACATGTGATGCCTTCAAGAAAACTCCCAGTGGTCTCCTTTTAAAAGTATGTATGACATGTTTGGAACAGAGTTTTAATGTGAATTTTTCTCTCTAAGGCCTTTCATAATTTGTATTGCGCAGATGAGGTTGTTTAAGAGTGATAATTAATTCAGAATAGTAATTGGCCTGCAAACATAATCTGACCCTCAAGTACCCTTGAAGACATTTTAGCAGGGCATAGACATCAACATGTGACCAAGGGAAGAACACAGAAATTGTGCAGTCAGTTTGATGTATTATTTCAAAATATCGAAATTAAGTTTGTGTCAGGTTGTGATTATAATTGAAGTTAAAGACTCAGAACTGTAAGTTGTACTTAATCTCCCAGAAGCTCTTAAGTGAGTATTTAACAGATACCGTGGCTAAATAATTGGCATAGCTTGTGAGAAGAGTTAAATCAGCTTCTATCTTTATCTTGTTGGGGTGTGGAATGAACAAACTGGGGAAGCAGAACTTTTTTCCCTGTAAATAGTGAATGAGCAAGATGGGTGTTTCTTACATACCTCATTTACACCAAGGAGAGCAGAAATACAAGTGCATAATGTTTTGGCCGGAGGAGCTGGTAGGGTGCACAGTTATGGGCTTGGGATGCTGGGGCACCCGCCACTTCGAACTGCACCCACCTCTGGTTCCCTGTCTGTCCCAGGATGCTGCTGAGCTGCAGAAGATCGAAGGCCCATTCTAGTGCTAAGACTTTTTATCATTTCTGGTTCTGATTTTTTGTGGTTTTCTATTTAAATCTATGTGGTAGATGGCTGTCTCCAGTCACCCCCCACCAATATAATTTTAACCCCCTTCAAAATGAAATTTGTTGTGAGTTAGCTAATGCTGTCAGCTCAGCATCGTGTGTGAGGTTCATCCGTGTCATCGTCTGCCGCATCTGTTCCTTTTTATTGCTGTATAGTAACCAGTTGTGTGAATGCACTATAATTTACTCATTTGACTGTCAGTGGAAATTTGCAGTTTCCAGACTTTTTGCCAAAGAGCCAGCAACTGCAGCGTTGTTTTCTGGTGCCCTTGAGCACAGACAGGCATTTAAGCTTTCTCTTCTCCCTTCGAAGTAGAACTACTGCAGGGTCCTTTTGTTTATCGGAAGTTAGTACACTTTCTCACGCGTATTCTCACTTTAAACAAGTGCCGAGAGGCTTGCGGGATTGCTATTTACATAGACATCCTTAGGCTATCTGTGCAGACGTGCTACCAGTCACTAAGTGGTCTGTGTTACAGAGAGACCGCCATATGGTTTCTTTCTTTATCTTCATTTTTGCTGTCCTGTATACATGTTTGTATGTGTTTTATTTCAGACTCCTGCGAGTTCTTTTGGCAATGGAGAGATCCTAAAGTATAAATAAAGCCCGAGCATGCTTCACATTCCTCTTGTAGACGCTCTGCCTTTCCTTTGTGCACCCTACCAGCCACGCTTGTGGCATGTTCCTCCCATGCAGTGTCTGACTGTCACCCATGCTGGCAAATGCCTTATGTGACAGGATCCTGAGTGGGGAAGGGCAGCTCCCATATAACATGACTGTGACCCAGAGGTTGTTGACAGCTGCATAGCTGAGTCCCCAAACTAGAGACTTTGAGAAGGAGACTCCTCCTTGAGGGTTATCCAATCCAACCCTCTCTTCTTATGGGCAGAGATGTGGGTTTGGAGAGTATAGAGACCTGTCCCAGCAGAACCCGTGTCTTTTTCTGCTGTCCATGTTGCAGCTTCTCTTACGTTATTTACTGACTGAGGGTAAGGCAGTGTTGAAAGAGGGCTTGATGTGCTTGCGATTTATTACTGGTTTTGAGCAATGAGAGCTTTTAAATTAGTACTAGAGTAACATGTGATTTTCTGTTCTCTCTTCTTAGCAAGCGACACACAGCATCCTGCCCTCCTTGGTTTATGTTCTTGGCATTTTTATGTGGGCTGTAGGTTTATTTTGGTCCTAATCACATTACACTGACATCCAGTTAGGAGTTGTGCTGCTTTGCCTGAAGAATTCTAAATTTTATTTGAGATTTGTTTTGACTACAAATAAGACAAAATTCATGGCAGACGAGGGAACACGTTCACTGTGTGTGGGATTGTCAGTGACCTGTAATTATCTCAAGTGTTTTGATTTCAACTTTGGGTGTATGCCTGCTTCTGGGCAGCTGCTACAGCCTTGATTTCCTTTTCTGTCCCTTTTATTTCTCCCCAGAGCTAAAGGCCTATGTCCTTCTGCCTTTGGTACAGTCAGTCTATGCCTGCCTTGCTTAATTGGATGGAAGCTTTGATGGGCAGGTGATCAATCATATCAGTTACTCCTCATTTGCCTTATGCTATGCAGTCATTTCTAGTAGCTGTGCCTCGCATCATTTGGATAGCAGAAAGGTGTTTTTGAGCTGCTTGTGTGGGATTTCAGGTAGGAGATGGGGTAAGCAATTGCATGATCAAGAGGCAACACTTTATTTTGATAAACTTGGTCCTGAGTTTTCTTGCACAGGTGTAGGCTGAGCAGAGAGGAGGGAAACAGACTTCCTGTGGGCCATCAGGTGATGGTTTTTACTCTAACTGATGGTGGAGATTGGAAGACAGCGCGGGACCACTCTCTCCCGTTCACCATGTGGGCAGCTCCTCACTGGTATTGTTTCACTGAAAAATCAGTGCAGACAGGTGAAGGAGCTAATCAGGTTACAGTGGAGGGTGGATGTTATTGCCGCCAAGGACAGGGAGAGGTTGTTGCTAATTCAGAGCGTGCTGAGCTCTCCCCCTCCTCCTGTTCTGCCCCTCCAGTTCGCCCCCTTTCTGTGCCTGCGCCTTTTCCTTTTCCTTCATCGTCTGTCTGTTTCTCTTCACTGCTCCGTAGGCTCACTCCTCTCCGTTTGTCCTGCTTTTTCTTCATGTCCCAAGCTGCTGTTAAAAGAAAATCACAGTAAAGTTTGAAATTCTTGTTCTATTTGGGATAAAATGTGAGATTTCTTGTTTGTTTTTTTAAATGGCTGAGTTAAACTTTTCTAGAAGCAAAGAAACCCCAAGCAAAATCATTCCTGCTTTTCTTTTTCAGTTTGTCATTAAGGGTTGTGGTTGTCCATGTCCACTTCCTACAAGAGTAGGGCACTGGGGAAAATGTGGTGATGGTTGCTCGGTAATGAATCTGAATAATTGTTCCCCACTCCAACATTTTAATTTTGTGCCTGTTTATTTTTTAAGAAACATAACTTTGCCCTAGAGATTTCACGAAGACTCTACTTTTACTCTAAGTCAAATATAATATTGTTGCAGGAGAACTAGGGGCTTCATGTGTTACCAACATTACTCACTCTGAGAAACTGACACGTTAACTCTTCTGCAGATAATACCGATCTGATGGTGCAAAGGCTTCCTGGACTTGTCGAGCAAATGTTTTCTTCCTTCCTCACCCTTTCTTTTTGTTAATGAAACAGTTGAGAGATGCAGAAGCCTCTCCTACTCACTTATTTCATATCCCTGCACATATTACTGTTTAAGCCTTAGTTTTCTCATCTGAAAGATGGGAGTAATGATTTTACCTGTCTATCGGGTTGCTATGTGGAGTAAGAAGGTACGTAAACACTTACTTCAGGCCTAGCCCATAGAGAATACTCAGTAAATGTTGGCTAGAGAAACTCCTTTTTAATTACTTGTGCCTCGGGCAGGAAGGGTGCACAGGGCTTCTGGAGTTAGAAAGAGCACAGCTTTTGAAGACAAACAGACTTAGCTTCAGATTTCAGGTCCCGAGCATATGCTGGGAAAAACCAAAGGCAGCAGGGAAAGAGGAAGACCAACTGTAAGATGGACTGACTCCTTAAAAAAAGCCACAGGCATGAATATATAGTAGCTGAGCAGGGCTGTTGAGAACAGGGCATTGTGGCCATCACTCACCCATAAGGTCACCATAGCTGGAGCCAACCCAGTGGCACACGACATGTGCAGAATATGACGCTGGGTAAGATTTTAAACTTGTCTGAACCTCAGGCTCTTCAACTGAGTATGAAGTTCCTATCTGCCTCTTCGGAGTATCTTGAGGACTGAGTGGTGTGGAGACGAATGGTCCACAGTACAGGGCCACTGCGTAGTGTGGCATAGCAGTATAATGCTAAAGGAATAGCTTTATAGAAGGCTTGCTGAGCACTTACATGTGTCCTACAGAGTTCTAAGTGTGGTGGAAGTCTTATGTAAGCTTCAGAACAACTGTAAGTGTAGTTACTACTATTCCCATTTTGTTGGTGAAGAGATGGAGGCACTGCGGGGTTAAGTAGTGTTACTGGGGTGGTCGTTTTAAGTGGCAGAGCTGGGTGAACTCATTCTGCAGGCGCCAGAGGCCACGGTATTGACTGCAGAGTTGGGGCTCTTAAGCCAGGTCAGCACTTTTTCCTGAGTGTACTGAGGCGGGTATCACCCAAACAGTCAAGGTTGGGCAGGGGAAAAGCATTTCTTACCATATTTTTCGGACCATAAGATGCACATTGGTTTTAGAGGAGGAAAAAAATTTTTGAAGCAAAAAATGTGGTAAAATATTTTAATAATATAAATAACATAATATTTCACCAATGTAAATGTAAACAGAACTCAACAGCAGCATTAACAACCCTAATTCCTCCCAAATTGGGGGCCGGTGGGGAGGGTGCGTCTTATAGTCCGAAAAATACATGGGTGGTCAATATCTATAGATGTTAATAGGAACCAAGTCACAGAGGTCCTGGCCTGAACCGGGCTGATTGTTCTGTTCCTGCTTACACTCTTCGTTTAAGCTGAAACTGTAATGGTTCCTAAACGAGAGACTGAGGCTCTGCTTCCTGTGCCTTTTCAATATAAACGGTTAGCAGGAGATGATGATGGCATACTAGATTAGCTTAACCTTGGAAGTTCTGCCTCTTTGCAAAATGGAGAACTTGACATTGGCGATTCCAGTATTCTCCTGCCTTCATAGGCTAATGCAGGGTTTGCCAACTACTAGAATCAGGCCAGACAGAAAAAGGGATGGAAAAAAGGAAAGTGGGTCTCATCCGCGGCATACAAGGAGTATAATTTGTGGCGACTAATGTCTGTTTGATGGTTGAGGACTGTAAAATTGGCTGTACGATTCTCAGCAAAGCTTAGGCTCTTGAAGGGAGTACATTATGTGCATGTGAAACTGAAAGTGTATTTCTAAGAAAATATTTCTGAAGTTTTTAAAGTCTTTTAGTGCGCATGTGAAAAAAGGGAAAAAAGTGTTTGAGCCAAGGACTGAGGAATACGTGCCTTCTTTCTTTGGGAGCCTGAAATCTCTGTCACGGTAGAGTCGTGTGCCTCCCAAAGTTGGGTTTGTTAATTGTCCCCTCTGAAGGAGAACAGCATGTGCCTGCCCATCCCCCTGCCTCTTGGAAGAACCCGAACTTTGCCCCTGAAGTTTGTTGAAGGTACAGGAGTTGAGTCATGCTACATGTGCACAAGCGTATGTGTGTACACAGTCATTCAGACTTTCTGAAGTAGCTTAAAAGGCAGTCCTCATAGTGTCCGTCTCTAATGTATGGGAAGTACAGAATTGTGAATAGTTTTTACTTCTACTTCTCTGTGGGCAGTGGAACAAGAAGGCAAACTTTTCTTCTTTCTTTGAAACATAAGTTGTAGCTGCAGTGCAGGCACCAAGGAGGTGGATGAAAAGTTGACTGTATATGTTGTTAAATGGGAAAAGGAGCATCTAGTTGCAGAGTTAAGGGGTTCGGTATTATAGAACTGTTAGTTTTTAAAGTATATGAATTTGCTACTTTAGACATTGTGCTTATTAGTGGGGTTGGATGGTCCAGACTTGGACATATGAGCTGCCATTCGCAGCCTTCTCCTTGTTGGCGAAGTGGGTTGGAGACGTCCACCTCATAGAGAAGTTGTGGAGAAGAAGCCCAGTGATGCAGGTCAAGAATTAGCATTGTCCCTGGCATGCAGCAGGTGTTCAGTTAATGGTCATTGTCATTTTCAGGGAAAATGCTTGCAGTAATGCTCGTCTAACTCAGGGGTGTCCAGCTCATTTTCACTGGGGGCCACATCAGCCTCATGGTTGCCTTCAACCATGGGCTGAATATAATTTCAACTCCTTAACAGTTAAGGAGTAGTTACATTTATACAGCCCTAAAATTATTTTGGCCCTTTGAAGGCAACTGTGAGGCTGATGTGGCCCCTGGTGAAAATGAGTTGGACACCCCTGGTCTAACTAGTAACTGGGGCTTATTTTGGTGGAAGTGGGGAATAGGGATGGAATTAAGTTTGGATTTGTTCCACTAGCATGTTATACCTTTGTTAGCTGGGAAATAAAATCAGAAAGGTTTTTTAAAAATCTAAGGGAGAGAGAATGAGTTATAAATTAATGTCTTTGTTGGCTTTCCTTTCACTTGTACTAGGTCATTTTGCTAGAGACATTTCAGTTTTGTATGTAGTGGTCTGATTTCCGGGAGGCGAGTGTATGTTAAATCCTTACATTCTTTGTCCTCACCAGGGTGAAGGGTGAAATTAGAGGCTTTTGCTCTGGTGGCTTCCGTGGAATGAAGGAAATAAAGTATTTTATTTTAGGTCCTCACCTTCTCTTCTTGCCGCCATTCCTTTGTCCCTCACATGGATGGACAATGAAGTGTGCCTGGTCCTTTGAATTCTGGGCCAAATGTGCTTCAACTGCAGCCCTGAAGCTTGAAGGGAAAGCTGATTGTAAACAGTCTTTTGGGGCACTGTGGGTCACACCCCAGCCTTGTTTGTCTAACCTGTGGCCGAGCTTCAAATGCCTGTGCGTTGGTTTTGAGGAAAGCTAAGAATGGCCAGTGTGGGGTACCGAAGGCTCTGGAGTGAAGTTAGCGTGGCCTCTTATGGACACGTGAATTGGACACTTGAATTGTTGACACTGAACTCTGACAAATGATGGTGAGACCCTCAAAGATTAAAGAAAGCAGTGTATCTCAGTGGCTTTCCTATTGTTTTAGAGGAAAGCTACCAAGAAATGAAAGAGAATCTGTGTGAGTAAATCCTGGGGGAAAAATTTTTCGCCCTGGTTTTGACTACTGTATGCAGTTGGTTGGGTTTTTTGTTTCATCAAGAAATTGGTTTCCGAATAAAGTTTTGGGCGGTGGTGGTCTGCTTATCAAGCCCTCCTGCCTGAGATACAGGTCAGCTTTCCAAGGGCTGCTGCCCAGTTGGTGAGTGGGCAGGTCTGTGTCAGATCCTGGCAGCTGGACCCACCAGCCTCCTGTACACCCCCTGGACTTTCTGTAGTTACCCATTTCTGATGAACTTGGAGGTGAAAAACTTTTTTGTAGGAGTTGCTTGTCAACAAAGGTTTGAATTTTCTGCTTTTTAAGATTATTATTACGTTTTTATTTTATGGCAAATCAGACTTGCTAACCACTGAGGCTTCCTAAGAATGTTCTTCTGTTTGGCAAGTTTCCTTACTAGTCTATTCTGCCTTTTTTGTTGTGTTTTCCTGCAGCTGACATTTTCAGGACCAAATGACTCCCAAGCGTCAATTTCAGAGTTCAGAAGATGGAGAAGAAAATTGCATCTTCTCCCTCTGACGTGCAATTAACTTTGACTTTGATAAAGCCTTGCTCACCCTGCTGGGATGTGGGAGACTGTTGTAGAGGAAGCTGTGTAACCAAAGGAATGGTGTGCCCTGAAACTGCTTTCACCCACACATACTCCCCTTCCCCAAACACATGCATGCATGTGCACATGCGTGTACACACGCAACACACCATACACACGCACGCGCGTACACACACACACACACACACCACTCCGTGGATCCCAGGGTTGGGATAAGCTCTCAGAAGTTACCTACAATTTAGATACTAACTCTTGCCTGCTTTAAATATGCCAAGTGTTTTCCAGAACCAGAAGGTTGTAAAGTGCATCATTGTGCAGCTGTTTCAACAAGCCCTCGAGTCAGCAACTGGGGGAAATAAATCCCAGAGAGAGCAAGCCAAACTGGGCGATTGCAGTTAAGTTGGGGCAGGTGGAGCCAGTGTTCAGCTGATGTGTGACGTAACATTCTCAGTGAGGTATGGATGGGTTAGTGGTATTCTGTACTTTTCCAGCAGCGAAGCCCAGGAATAAACAATTCTGATACATCTGCCTCCTCCCACACCCTGTCCTGCCTCCTGATTGACAAGAGGTCAGAAGGTTCTACTTCCATACTAGCAAATAGCTGCATGATCTTAAGCAAGCCATGTACCATTTTATTAGCAGCCAGCACCTTGAAAGCTGGACACTGTGCATAGTGCCAGGTACTTTCTTATTTAATCCTCTCAAGAACCCTATGGGATTTGAGGTATATCTTGTTTTTATGGATGAGAAAACTGAGGCTTAGAGCAGGTTGTGGAGTTGGGACTCACACCTAAATTTATGCAGACTCTGACGCTGCCTGTAAACCATAAATCTGGCATGTATAATAATTCTAAATGTGTTTGCCCTTAATGCCTAGCTTTGTATGCATGTAAGCATGTATGTAGAGAGAGTAATAATTGACTGACTCTCAATTATTACTCTCAATTGGGAGAAGCTGACTATCTATTGGCATAGTGGCAAAATGTAACACACCTTTGTTCATAGTTGTAGTTAATATATCAGATGGGCAAACAGTAAAGATATAGAAGCTTTAACCTAGTGGACATGGCTAGAACACATCTCTTATACCTGGAACGTACTTATTCTTAAGCATACATGGCACATTTATGAAAAATGACCATGCTCACCCTTCAATAAACTTTAAAAAGCCAGTGTCAAATGGCCTACTTAAAAAATTGAAGCTAGTTAAGTTAGAAATGAAAGGCAGAGAGAGAAGTAAATCTCCCAGTGCTCTGTGCTGGTGAGATGCTCTTCTGTTTATTCCTTTTGAGTGTGCAGACCCCAGCTGGGCAGAGCTCCCAGTCCCGGTAGGGGGCCAGCCTGGAAGCAGCGCAGTAGAGAAGCAGGTCTGCTGTGGACCACCCCAGGTTTCCTGGGGGTCAGATGCTGCTCCTCTTTCCTTTTGAGGGGCCGGGGTGGAGGACTGTTTGACATGGAAACTACTCTCTGCTTCTTACTTAGATCTTTCGTAAACATAAATCCCCACCCTTCCAGTCTCTGAGGAGGGACAGCCCTGAAAACCACCTGGGACTCTTTGTTAATGGGAATTCTGGGCCTTTCCCGCATTCCTGGGCCCTGATAGCATAGCCTTTTCAGTGCTGGGAATTAAAATGTCTGATTGCTGCATAAATTAAAATCGCTTGCTCTCAAAAAGCTGTGAATAGGAGCTTTGTAAAAAGAGAATTTCTACTCCAAATTTGTCTCTTAAAATGTAGTGGTCCCATCCTCAGAAGGACTCATGCGTGTGTAACGCAGTTTTGGTGTCTGTGTCGGAGCTCAGCGGCGCTGAGACGTGTAGGCAGGGAGAGCTGTGCGTCTCCCGGGATGAACGCCAGTGGCTTCTCCTCTCTGTGCCATGGGTAGGACCTCAGACACCAATCTCGAAGCAGATGCATAACAAATAGATGAAATTAAGTATTTTGGACCACTCTGTCCCTGGCATAAGGTCAGTGTCAGTAAATGATGCCTGTTCAAGTTATAGTCGCCTACAACTTCATTCTTCACCAATTCAGACTCATAGCATCAACTTGGCACTCAGCTGAGTTGCGTTTGTATGGGCATTATATGTTTGCTTCTATTCACGAGTTCTTATAGATGTTTAAGAAACTGTGGTATGATCTGGAAATTCAAGTTGGTTTCTACTGTTTGTAACAGTCTCTTAAGCGGGTGAATAGAGAGGAGCTTGGAATCAAAGGATTTAATTGGAAAGGACCTTCCTTCACTTTGTACTCCAGAGGAGGGAAAGGCCCACAGAATGCAAGTCATAAAGTTAGCTAGCTGGGACGAGAAGGATGTTGTTATAGTTACTGTCATACTCATCACCAAAGTGTCTGTGTGCTTTAATCCACGCTTCAGCACCTTTATGAGAATACTGCCACTCTTCCCGTTTTACATGCACGTGAGAAATCTGAGGCTGAGGGAATGTACAGCACCTGCTCAAGGTCATGTGACTTCTGCGCCGTTGTGTCTGGTTGCAGGTCGTCACCCTCCTGTCCAGAGCCCTACACTGCCTCTTTGTTATGTTTAAGCTACTTATTAAAATTAAGTTGATAAAGGTAGCTATGTGTCCTAAGGCAAGGGATCTTCTTGCACAAAACGAGGATCAAGTGTAAAATGATCTCAGTACTCCCTGGAATGTATACCAGTCTCTTAGAGATGATTTAAAACCAGCATGGGATTAACTTGTGCGTACAAATTTATGTGACTTGGTTTTATTAGAATGTATTGAATACATTCCATGTTCATTTCTGAAAAGGGGTTTACACTAGGTCCCTGGGTCGCCATTCACTAGGTCTCTCCCCCCTCGTATTCTCTCAGGCCATTGGCAGAACCATACTTGAGGTGAGTACTGTTCTTTGGGGAGTTCAGAGACGTGGCTACCCTTGGAATCACCTGCAGGGCTTTCAGACCTACGTTGCTCAGGTCCCTGGAGAATCTGATATAATTGATCTGGGGTGCAGCTTGCACAGCAGGAGTTTTAAAAACTCCCTGGGTGATCTAGTGTTTCCCTAAGATTGAAAATCTCTTGATTAAATGAATATATCACTTGATTTTTTTCTCTGTATGTTTTAAATTTATTTTTAATTTCCATTTAATAACTCTTTTGTGTGTACATATGTGGGTTTTGACAAATGCATTTAAGTTAGGAAATCACCACCATGCTAGTGATTCCTAGCATTTGGTTTTCATAAATGCTCTTTTAGAGTTTTCTTCCTCTCTATATAAAACTGAAATGTATGGTCTTCAATTTGGTATTTATTATAACTATTGTTGTTGTTTATAATTGCTGCTGCTATCTGAAATCTTACAGCGTAAAATATGTGTGAATTTTAAAACTGTTTCCTAGCCCTTATTTGCTAAGCAGTGGTTTACAGTTTGGAGAGCATTTATAACTACAAATGCTGAGGCCACACCCCAGATCCATTAAACCAGAATCTCTAGGGTGGGGCAGCCCAGGCATTGGCCTTTTAAAGCTGCCCAGATGTCAGCCATGCCTGAGAACCATTTTTCTGGTTCTTTTATAATGTACCTCCGGGTCAAATGTCATAGATCACATCAAGGCGCATATCCCTTTTCTCAGCTGTAGGTGCTTCTGATATTTCATTTTTTTATTCTGTGGCACCAGTTTGAGTACACAGTTGAAAAGATGAATTCAAGAAAAATGACATCAATTATCAAGGATGGTTAAGTGTTCATACATTTTGTATTTTTTCCTGCTTGCAGGAAAGTACTGTGGATCTATACAGCACATTGGTTCTGTCTTTCCTCTGTGGGCCACTGGAACAGTGCTGTGAGTATGCAGATAGAAGTAGTGCATTCTGTGCAGCAGCAGAGGGGAGGCTGTCTCAGTGACGTCCCAGGCCTCATTCTGCATTTGTTCTGGGGGTGAGGGAAGCAATGGGCGGATGCTCTCTGCTAGGGCTTTGTAAAACTAGTGGGATGCTTCCCTGACTTATCCGTTTCCAAGAATAGATGGTATAATTGTGTTTTTAAAAGGTGTTTTCTAAATAAGTAGTATTGAAGATATACCTTCACCTCTGGGACTAACAGCTCTTTGATATGTGGGTTTAAGGGCCTAATTTTCCTGCAGTGCTTATTTAATTTAGAAGCTGAACCAGCTTACCTGGAAGTGTTCAACTCCTGGAAGTGGAATACAGTAATGCCATGCTTTATAAGAAGTTTGTAGAAATGCTTTATAGCAGATCATTTTACAAGATGCTTAGAACATGCTCATTTTATGGATGAGGAAACTGAGCCTCAAGGAAAGAAGTGATTTACTTGCTCAGCCCTTCAGCTGGTTCTTACTCTTAGCCCATAGTCTTAGATGGTTTACCCAGTGGTTAGGCTCAGCCAAGAAGCTGAGTGATGACCGCAGGTTTACCAAGGAAAGTGTGAAAGGGATGGTCATATCAAATTCAAGTTCCATAGATGGATGGCCTGGCTCCTCTTCTCCAGGGAGGAGTACGGCCCAGTCTTAAGAGCCCAGATTAGACACTGAAACAGGTCACCCCTTCCTTTTTATGGTATTGTGGAGGTTCCTATGAGTCTTGACCACTTGCTCCTGTAACAACAACTTTTCTTCTCCTAGGCCTTGAAGAACACCAGCCTTTTGTCTTGACCATTCTAATACCACCTCCATTTATCAAGAGTTTAAGGATAACATAGTAGTTAATGGTCAGTTGGTACTGAGCACTACTGCCCTATTAGTCCTTATTCTTTTTTTTAAATTTTATTTTAATTGTTGTTCAAGTACAGTTTTCTGTCTTTTACTCCCATCCCAGTGCCCCCCTGCAGTGTTCCCCACATCCCTCCCATTTCAACACCCCCCCTAGTTTTTGTCTATGTGTTCTTTATACTTGTTCCTCTAGCCCCTTCCCCTTTTCCCCTGAAATTCCTTCCCCTCTCCCCTCTGGTCACTGTCAGCCTGTTCTCTATTTCAGTGTCTTTGGTTATATTTTGCTTGTTTCTTTGTTTTGTTGTTTAGGCTCCTGTTAAAGGTGAAATCATATGGTATTTATCTTTCACTGCCTGGCTTATTTTGCTTAGCATAATGCTTTCCAGTTCCATCCATGATGTTGCAAAGGGTAGGAGCTCCTTCTTTCTTTCTTTGCATAGAATTTCATTGTGTAAATGTATCATAGTTTTTTGATCCATTCATTTACTGATGGGCACCTAGGTTGCTTCCAACACTTGGCTGTTGTAAATTGTGGTGCTATGAACATTGCTGTGCATAGATAGGTTCTTTTGGATTGGTGTTTCAGGGGTCTTAGGATATAATCCTAGCAGTGGAATTGCTGGGTCAAAAGGCAGATCCATTTTTAGTTTTCTTAGAAAATTCCATACTGTTTTCCATAGTGGTTGTACCAGTCTGCAGTCCCACCAACAGTGCACTAGGGTCCCCTTTTCTCCACAACCTCTCCAACACTTGTTGTTCCTTTGTTTATGATGGCCATTCTGACTGGTGTGAAGTGGTATCTCACTGTTGTTTGAATTTGCATCTCTCTGAAAGCTAGTGATACTGAGCATCTTTTCATGCGTCTCTGGATCCTCTATGTGTCCTCCTTGGAGAAGTGTCTGTTCAAGTCCTTTGCCCACTTTTTAATTGGGTTGCTCGTCTTCTTAGAGTAGAGTCATGTAAGTTCTTTATATATTTTGGAGATTAAACCCTTGTCTGAGGTATCATTGGCAAATATGTTTTCCCATTCAGTTGGTTCTCTTTTTATTTTAATATTGTTTTCTTTAGTCATACAGAAGCTTTTTATTTTGATGAAATCCCATTTGTTTATTCTTTCCTTTATGTCCCTTGCTCCAGGGGACATATCAGTAAAAATGTTGCTGCGTGAAATATCTGAGATTTTCCTGCCTATGTTCTCCTCTAAGACTTTAATGGTGTCATGGCTTATATTTAAATCTTTTATCCACGTTGAATTTGTTTGTGTATGGTGTAAGTCGGTGCTTGAGTTTCATTTTTTTGCATGTAGCTGGTTGTCCACTTTCACCACTTCTATTCAATATAGTATTGGAAATTTTAGCCACAGCAATTAGATAAGAAAAGGAAATACAAGATATCCAAATTGGAAAGGAGGAAACAAAACTGTCATTGTTTGTAAATGACATGATAGTGCACATAGAAAATCCTATAGACTCAGCCAAAAAACTCCTTGACCTAATAAATGAATTTGGCAAAATAGCGGGATACAAAGTCAATATCTAGAAATTAAAGGCATTTTTGTATACCAGTAATGAAACAGCAGAAGTAGAAATCAAGAAAAAATCCCATTTTATATAGCAAAAAAAATAATAAAATACCTAGGAATAAACCTAACCAAGAAGGTAAAAGACCTGTATGCAGAAAACTACACAACACTGAAGAAAGAAATCAAGCAAGACACAAAAAAATGGAAACATACTGTGTTCATGGATAGGAAGAATTAACATCATCCTATGATGTTAATTTACATCAATTTACAGATTCAATGCAATACCTACTAAAGTACCAATGGCATATTTCATAGACATAGAACAAACACTTTGAAAATTTATATGGAACCATAAACGACCCGAATAGCTGCTGTGATTTGAGAAAGAAGAGCAAAGTAGGAGGAATCACAATACCTGATACCAAACTGTATTCCAAGGCCACTGTAATCAAAATAGCCTGCTACTGGCATAAAAACAGGCACATGGAACAGTAGAACAGAACAGAGAGCCCAGAAATAAACCCAAGTCTCTATGGTCAATTAATATTTGACAAAGGGGGCAGCAACATAAAATGGAGTAAAAATAGCCCCTTCAACAAATGGTGTTGGGAGAACTGGACAGCTATGAGCCCTTATTCTTATAGGGCTGCTGCAAAATATTATCATCATATTCTGTATTAGATGTAACATAATTTGTCCCAGGCCAATGAATAAATTATTTCCAAGTTTTGGAATGAAAAGGCCTTTTCAGGAACATGTACTTACTAGAGGAAACTCTGTCCCCAGAGTGTGCCCTTGAGGAGTCCTTAGAACATTCTTCCTCTTACATTTTAGATTTAGGATCTTAGTTTGATTTTATATCCATTGGGTTTTTTGTGCACTTTCTACAAGCCAAAAAGAAGCTAGTTCTACTGGTAAGAAGGTAAATCCTCCCCTCTAACCTCTATATGAAGAAAATTATTCCTCCTTAACAGACTTAGGCTATTTGTGAATCAGTAAACCTAGGACTGTCACTCTGAAAAATGGTTACAAGTTCTAAGAACAAATGGAATGCTTAAGAAAAGATCTGGGGGAAGATATATCTGATTTGATTTACTGTGGAGAGAAGGTGAGTGCTTTATAACCTGCCAATTACTATAATAAAGCATCTGTATTTTTTAGGGGAACATAAAGTGACAATAGACCTTAAAGTACAGTATCCTGTAGCTTACTTCTGGTAAGGGATTTAGGATGATTCAGTTGTGATTTGCAAAGAAAGAATGCCAGTGGAATCTAAATTTTAAGGGTAACCTCAAAGTAGAAACCATAGCTTACATGCAGGGAAGTTTGATGACTTCTTCTCCCTGATGTACACCCCCCCACACACCTTAGTCAAATTATAAGGTAGTGCTGATAAGGAGATGCACTTTCTCAGAAGCATTTTTGTTTTTATACGTGCGTGTAAGATGTTTGCCATGGAGAAGGTTGTCCTGCTGTATGATGTGTATGCCAAGATTGTGTGGTGCGTGGGATTGGTAGGTATCTTGACCCACTGTGTTTTAAAGAGTTCTCTTGATGGTGAAGATGGCATTTCTAACAAATCCATCCCTGAGTGAGCCCAGGTCCCGAACAGGGCATCTCACACGATCGGGTGATAGTGCATTATCTATCCCTTGCAGGGATAGTGGAAAGAGGATGTTTGAGAGATGCGGAGTCTGTAGTCAGTTTCAGACAAGGCCTAACAGAAGATGTGATTAAGGTCAGTGGCACCGTGAAGGGCATGGGCAGGGTGAACACAATCTTGTGTATCAAATACCTGAGCCCTAGGATGAGTAGGCACCTGCCAAGCTGGAGGGAAGGAGTTTCAGTGTATGGTTGGTGTTAACGTAATGGGCTCATTACCTCAGTGGATCAGTCAGACATCCAAGCATCTACTAGCCATGAAGCATTCCAGAAAGATTCAAAGTTTTAGGTAGGCTCCCTGCTCTCCATCTGGCATTGGCCTGTTCTGTTCAATAAACATTACCTGAAGTCCTACTATTTCCTAGCCTCCCGCCCCCACGTTAGGTACTGGAGACTGGGAAATAAGCAAAAGTATATTTTGACTCAACTACTAGACCTTCAACTGCTCATGGTATGTATAAATATTCCACTTCAAACTCAGTTCAAATAAATTCACCATTGTCTATTAAATATTAAAAAAATAAAAATAAACAAAAAAATGAGTAAATGTCCTAGCCTTCAAAGAGCACTCAGTAAAATTGAAAGTAGGAAGATCTAAGAACCAATGACTATAAAATGATGTGGTGGGTATGCAGAGAGAGATGTGCAAGGCATTATGGGAATCCAGAGATGTGGTGCCCAGCACTTTTGGGATCGGATACATGATCACAAAAGGCCTTCTGAAGGAAGTGAGGAAAGGAAGGTTAGCCATAACCAACAGGCTGCTTGGGGTAGGAAGTGAAAAAGTATCTGCAGAGAAGAGAGAGCTGTACTTTTGGAACTCCAAGAAGTTTAGTATTGTTGGGGTATTAGTAGTGGTGACAGACTTGACAGATAGGAAAGTTCCAGAGTGTGGCAGACCTTTCCACCTGAGGGCGGTGGTTTGGATGTGAAGCTGAAGGGTTTTAGGCAGTGGACTCACAGGGTCACAATGCATGATCTAGTTGGAAAAACAAAATTAATATACTCATGGGATAAAATCAAGGCATTCAGGCAATAATGGTGCCAAGATACATTTGCGGTTTCTAATGGAATTTATGGGGGAAAATAGGACTTTGGAGATCTTTGCCTACTTTTTATGTGGTAACTGAACTCTGCTGTCCCATCAGTTTGTTGCAGTCACTGTTGATAACAGAACTGAGATGGACGCTGTTCCGACCCAGTTGGGCATGAAGGGAGATTTACATGCCTTAGGAACTAGGCCATAAGCTTATTAAGGCAAAATTAAGAGGTTGACTCAAGTTTTGCCTGGGCTTGCTGACTTGCTGGTCTTTTCCTGGCACTGCTGGTGAAGGACAGGCATGAGCAGTGGGGAGCAGAAGTACAGAAAAATCAGGAGTCTTCCTGAGTAGATTTTTGTAGCTGTGTCATAGGTAATGAGGTTTCTTTGAACTGTTCTCTCTACCTTTGTGTATACTTAAAATTTCTTGTAATAACTTAAAAAATGGCAAGAATAATAGCTTCACAGTTATTTGTGAGAATTCAGTGAGATTGGACACAAGTGAAGGTCTATGTTCAGACAGCGTTGACTATTGCTAGGATTGGCTACTGTTCTGACAGAATTTTACTTTTTCTTCCCTCATCTGTTATTTCTTGCTCTTGACTTCCTTGGACCTTTCTATTTCCGGCCTGAAATTTGTCCTGGTGATTTTGGAAAATCTGGTTTTTCTGGCTTTGACCCTGAATAGTACTTGTAAGGTCAGAGCTATATCTCTTGCTTTATCTGGCTCATCTTGCCCAGGGGACCACCTCTACTGAGCACCCCAGTTCTAGGGCCTGCCCCCACATCAGTGCACTTGACTGAAACCTTCCTTGCTCAGGTACCCTGTTGTGTGTTGGGGTGGGGAAAGAGTTGAGATGGGAAGAGAATTGATAGAACTTAAGAGTTAAAGATTTCAGCTTCAGTCATAGTTGGTAGACTTAAGCGATTAATGCACATGGAAAGCTGCAGGAACTGGAATGCAGGACCTCAGGCTTTATTCCCCAGGGGGTCTGCAAACAATGGCGATGCTATCTGAGCCATTGTGTTTTAAGGCGGATACAGGTAAAGAACTGTTGATCAATAGCCAAAGAAGCACTAGGGAAATTGCGGCCAGTCTGCAACTCTTATCTGAGTAACCTCTTTCCGAACCCCTTGCCTACCCTTTCTTTTCCTTACAGAAAGGTTGGCCTGAGATGAGATGTTAAGATGGTTTTTAGGGTACCTAACCTGCCATCTTCTCAGATCACATGCATCTGAATAAAGAGCCCATAAAGATTCAATCCTTGTCTCTACTTACTGATTCTGGTAGTGACAGGCACTGTGAACGCTGACTTTTTAGGTTTCAGAATGACCCAACGTGAACACAATTGATAATGTCCCCTGTATACAGCAGATGGCTCTTGAAATATTTTGGAAGGCTTAGATTGTCATTGCTCATGTTTTTATTTGTTTATTTATGTGTGTATGTACAATCATAAAGTCTGTGACTGTGTGCCTGTTGACATTATCATATATTCGTTATAATTTCAAGGATGTTTGTTTTCATTTTGTGTTAGACCCCACGTAACAGTGACTTTCAACTTTTTTATGTCTTTACTTCTGGCTAGTCCAGATGCCTTCCTGAGTTGTGGATTATTTAGAAGTAATCTGTTTACCATACTAGGGTGGAAAGACCATTTAAAGAAGAATATTTAAGACTTACTGAATTCCATATGATGTGCTAGGGCCTTTCTTGTCCCTCACTGATCTGTAAAGTATCCTTTTGAAGTAAGTGTTGTCTCCATTTTTAGTTTTCCAGTGTCACACACCTAGTACACACTAGGATTCTTTTGGCTGTAAGCTAAAGAAAACCTACCCCAGATTGGTTCAAATAATAAAGGGAACTCAGGTGTTCTTGTGACTGAGAAATCTAGCCATGGCATGTTCTTCAGGTATGGTTTGATCCAGATTTATGTTAGTATTTTTTAAAAATATTTTATTTATTTATTTTTGGACAGAGGGAAAGGGAGGGAGAAAGAGAGAGAGAGAAACATCAATGTGTGGTTTCCTCTTGCCCGTCCCTTACTGGGCACCCAGCCTGTAACCCAGGCATGTGCCCTGACTGGGAATTGAACTGAAGACCCTTTGGTTTGCATGCCGGCACTCAGTCCACTGAGCCACACCAGCCAGGGCCAGGTTTAGGTTCAGGTTAGTATTAGGAATCTAGTTCTATGTCTCTGGTGTTCTTCTAGCCCCAGTGTTCTCAGAGGTAATGAGGGATCATGTTAAGTTTCTTTACATTCCTCTCTCAGAAAGCCATTAGAGAAGTTATATATGGTCCTCTATATAGTAATTACCTGTGTTCTTAGAGATGGTTAATTTCCACTTAAGCCTGCTCTTCTGTATGTTAAATAATCCAAATTTCAAATTCCTTTAAAATGCTCCCTGATAACTGGATAAAGAAGATGTGCTTAACACACACACACACACACACACACACACACACACACGCGCGCGCGCGCATGTTATTTAGCCATGAAAAAGGAAATTCTGCTATTTATGACAACATTATGCCAAGTTGAGGGCATTCTGCTGAGTGAAATAAGTCAGAGAACAACAAATACTGTAGGACCCCACATGTAGACTCTAAGAAAGCCTAAGTCATAGAAATACAGAGTATGGTGCTGGTTGCTTAGTCTAGGAGGTGGGAGAAATGGGAAGATTTTGGTCAAACGATACAAACTTTCAGCTATAAGATGTCAGTTTGGAGGATCTAATGTCCACTACAGTGAGTACAGTTAATAATACTGTATTAGATGTTAATGATGGAAGAAAAAAAATCCTTGTTTCTCTAGATCTTTTAGAAATATTATGGCATGCCCTGTAAAGGTGTTGACTGGGTGGTCCAGGCCCAGCTTGGTGCCTGTTCCCTAGTCGCCCCTTCCTCCGTAAGCTCACTTCACCCCTAGCTCTGGACCCCTTGCACTTGTGGTCTCCACCACCAAGGGGTGTACCTGCAGCCATCTTTTTATGGGTCTTTCCAAAAGATTATGAGCAATGACAACCAGAAAGGCCTGGGATTTATTATGTACTCCTAGAACAGCTTGTCTCCACAGATGCCTGGGAGGAAAACCTGCATGGTATGGACAGGAAGGGTCATGTTTTTCTGAAAACATGACAGACGTGAATTCCTTAGCCTCGCAGAGATTCTGGGCTCTGATCTGCTTTGGAATACACTTTTCATTCCCTGGAGTACCCATTCCTAACTTATCTACCATTAAGCCATCTTACACTTTATCTTCTCTTCTCCCACCCTCTGATCATCTATTCTTTTGGGGAGAAAAACCTTTTAAAAGCAAATTTGAGTAGAGTTACCAAAAAAACCACAGTGCCTTGTTTCCAGAACAATGTGTAATGGAAGTAAAGAAATGGTGTCATGATAAGATAGCTTTATTCTGCTTTTTCTTATCAAGAGTGGCCACACAGCCCTGACTGGTGTGGCTCAGTGGGTAGGACACTATCCTGCAAAGTGAAGGGTCACTGCTTTGATTGCTGGTTTGATTCCTAGTCAGGGCGCATGCCTGAGTTGCTGGCCGGGTCCCTGGTTGGGGACATGCAAGAGGCAACCAATTGATGTTTCTCTCTTTCTCTCTTTTCCCTCCCTTACTCTCTCTCTAAAAATAAATAAGTAAAATCTTTATAAAAATAAGAGTAGCTACACAGCCCTTGATTGCACTAATAACCCTGCAGGAGTGCTGAGTCAATGGAAGTTCCAGGAGTAGTTCACTTTGTATGTTACAGGTTTTTGGTTTTTTTTAATTGACTGCTGTGTGTTGGAAAGTTTGTGGGGTGAAGAACAGTACATTTCTTTGCTCTTTCATAAATTGCTTGTTGCAATAATAAGGTACCGGGGGCAGTCCGAATTCTTCTGTAGATGGTGACAGAAGGAAAGAGTAAGAAGGCGGGAAAGGGTAGAAGAGGGTGGGTTACCAGGGGAGGAAACATTTCCAGTGAGACAACCTCTTTGTAACCCTGAGTCGGCACTGTGTGGCGTGTGCGTGCAGATGTGTTCTTTCCCGAGGTTTCTGGCAGAGTTCCAGACACAGCAGAGTTGCAAATCTTTGGAAATTTGCATATCCCATTTACGTTCAAGTATATCAGTAAAGAACAGTTCTCCCTGTTCCTGGACAGAGGCCTGAAGTCCATATTGCTCTGTGTGTGCTGGTGAAAATTAATCATCCCAGACGCTGTGGCAAGCCTAACCCCGCTGGGGTGTCTTGCTTGGGCATTCAGTAAATATTTGTTGGATACCCAGGATGTCGACTCAAAGCTGAGGATGTCTGTGTCCTAGGCTAGTCCTGGCAGATCTTTCAGCACTCTTTGAAAAGAGCATCAAGGGAGAACTTAGCTATCTCTGGATCCAGGTCTTTGGATTTTTCCCCCTTTCTCATGTTCTGTGGAGCTGTAAAGACAGATAAGCAGGGCTTAAGGTGGGGCTGGGACGTTTTGGAAGACTGGAAGCTGGATGAAGAGGAAATAGCAATTTCTCCTTCTTGGGGGAAGAGCAGGTCCTCTTATTTGAGGTGTGGCTTCGCTGCCTAGCAGGCAGCCTGGGGAGGAGGGAGGGAGGCAGGCAGGCACTGTCTTTAGTCCTTGCCACTTCAAGAGGGGGGTTCTTTTCTAACCTGTTGGTGACGAAAAGGAGTAGCTGCAAGCCACATGGCTTTATTGAAATAGATTTTTCCTGGACACTTCCTCTTCAAGATGAAGCCAGATAAGGAGCTGGGGTGCTGATCTGCCTCTGTGTTGTATTCATTGGAACGGATTTAAAAGGGTGGACAGAGATTTTGTTGGAGGGTGGTTGGTTGGCTTTTCCCCGATGGAACAACAGTTGCTTGGATTCAACCCTCTGCTTTTGCCATATTAATTTTGGTTATTTCATTTCTTGCCACACAGCTGTGAACTAGTGAGATGTTTTTGAAAGGAGAAGCAGAAGGGAGGTGGTGTTCCAGAGTGGCTCTCAGGAGACAGTCTCCTAGCATTGCTTTCTCCTATAGTTTGGTCTTCCTGTGTTGTCACAAGGGCAAGATGGAGGGCCCTCAGCGTACAGAGTCTAAGCAGCTGGTGACTCCCTATGGGCACCATGGACTGCTGCATGGCATGGCAGACCAGGGTGGTCACTGGCCACAAGGCCAAGGTCAAGTCCATTAGGGCAGGGGTGCTTTGAGAACTGTCTGTGGCAGCCACATGGCTAACAATAAAGTTGAAGTCTGAGAGCATTTATAGACTAGATCAAGAAAGAGAATGAAATTCCTCACGGTAATGCGATACGCAGAGACCATGAGAAGACTGCAGCATTTCAGTTCAGAGTCCTTCCTGTAATACAGCACTTCGTCGACCAGCCCCTGCAGACCATCTGGGCCTCTTCAGAAGCTATTTAAGGCCCAGGAAGAGGACAGTGTTAATTAGAGAAGAAAGAGGATAAAGAAGCAGTCCTCAAAGGATGAGTCTGGTCATTTGTCAAAGAAACTACTAATCTCTAAGAGGGGAAGATTAACTGTTCATAAGCTTTCAATCATGATAGGTATATACATATTTGTAAGGTATTGCTTCATATATCATTTATAATACTGTTACACATTTTGTCAGGTAGACGTTTAATTTCTATAACTTCTTGAAAAACATGTCAAATGCTGCTAACATAGAGCCCTCCTGGGATGTCAACATCCCCGTGCAGGTGGCGGACCTGTCATGCCCACACACAAGGGTTGGACCTTGAATGGCCAAAATATATCTACTCTGTGGCGGGTTGACATTTTTTTGCTTGCATGTGAGGACACACACACACACACACACACACACACACACATTTACTCTTTTCCTATGTTCTTTTTTTAAAGTATTTTTTATTGATTATGCTATTATAGTTGTCTCAATTTTTCCCCCTTTGTCTCTTTCCACCCATTTCCCCCTTTCCCTCCTGCTATCCTCACCCACCTTAGTTCATGGGTTGTGCATGTAAGTTGTTTGGTTTCTCTGTTTCCTATACTGTTCTTAACCTCCCCCTATCTATTCTGTACTTACTCAATTATGCTTCTAAGTCCCTATACTTTTCCCCCCATTCTCCCACTTCCCCCTCCCCACTGATAACCCTCCAGATGATCTCCATATCTATGATTCTGTTCCTGTTCTACATGTTTGCTTAGTTTGTTTTTGTGTTTGATTTTTAGATTCAGTTGTTGATAGTTGTGAGTTTCTTGTCATTTCCCCCCCCATGTTCTTCTTGTCATCTTCAGTGGAAATAGTACTGGCTTTTGACATCATTCTTCAACAAACTCATTGTCTCCTGACCATCTCTGTGATGGAAATAAGTCTGAATCAGTTTATTTCATGTTCGTCATTTAAATCTTACAGCTGTTCCCCCAGAATGTTCTAATGAGACCTGGGGCTACAAGCATGAAAAGGAATATAAAAGGCTTGGAGGTGATCAGAGTCTATTGTTCTGGCTGTGCTTTCATTTTTCTATCCTGGTGTTAGCCCCAGGATGATTTTATACAGATGTTTGAAAGGTGTGGGGGTTGACTTTTTTAGAACTCATGGAGTTAGTCTGCATCCTGGTTGGAAGGACTTCAGTGATCTGCAGATGGGAAGGCAGCCTAATAAATTTCTGATCTTCATCCAGCTGTTACTGCCAGTCTGGTTGTGAAATGTGACAGGACTGTGGCCAACAGTGTGATGTTGAAATATGTTGCATCTGAAATTCCTTTCTGTTCTCTACATTGCTGTGTGAATTAAGAGGGTATGACTGTCAGTGATCAGCAGGTTTAAATCACATTTTGAATTTGCCTAAAGAGGATTTATTGGATCTCTGCTAATCATAAGGACTTCATGCAAGGGGTCATTTACAAAGGGTTGCAAAAGTATAGACAGCTTGCATTCCATTTCAGAACATGTTTGTGAAAGGATAATTAGCAGTATAAGCAGGATAGAGATGGCAGCTAGTATCAGTGGTCAGAGCTCAGAGGATACAAGGAAACAATGGTTCTGAATGGCTGCCCTTAGAGGGATTAGGACTCTAACCTGGGTCTAGAAGACGGGACAGAATGTGAATAACGGGGAGGACAAGGGGACAGTATTTTAGGCAGAGGAATGACACACAAATGTGCGGGTGGGAATGGGTAAGGTATGCTTGGGGGCAGTAAACATACAGTTTGAACAATGGGTTTATGTATGTCCTAAGAGAAAAGGGAAGGATAAACTTGAAAGGAGGGAGTAGGCATGTATCATGATACTTTGGATAATTGAAAACCCAAATTATCTTAAGCAATAAGGATAACACATTGGCTCAATAATGGAAAAAACTGCCCACTTTTCAAGATGCAGACATAGTTCTCTAGAGTCCGTTTTCCTCTTTCTAGGTTTCCTCATATTAACAAAGTAGCTGCTAGCAGCAACCAGGGCTCCATGCTACTTTGTTCACTTTCATAACCATCAAATAGAAGACGTCAGCTGACCCAATCTTAACCATAGCAGCAGCCAGGACAGTGTCATGTGCTTAGGCCTGGGTCCCTGCTCATCCCACAATTAGTCAAAATGGAGATGAGCCCTGGTTGGTGTTGCTCAGTGGATTGAGCGCCAGCCTGTGAACCGAAAGGTCGCTGGTTCAATTCCCTGTCAGGGCATATGCGTGGGTTGCAGGCCAGGTCCCCAGCTGAGGGTGTACGAGAGGCAACAGATTGATGTTTCTCTCTCATATTGATGTTTCTCTTCCTCTTCAATGTTTCTCTCCCTCACTTTCTTCCTCCCTTATCCTCTCTCTAAAAATAAAGAAATAAAATTAAAAAAAAATGGAGATGAGATTATGTTGATTGGCTTATGCCAGAAAGGATCAACCTCTGCAGCTTAGTTTGGGGCCAGCACCACCCAAATTCTGTGTCTGCTATGCATTGACTTCCCACAGGAAAGCCTAGAAAGATTAAAAGGAATAATAAAAGTTTAGAGGATGGGCTAGTAAGGGAAAAAATGTCCACTGTAGCTTTGAACTATGTGCAACTTTGAATCCTAGGGTAAATGATCTTGGGTGATTGTAGACTGCCGTATAGGCAGTCCACATGCAGTGATTACGGTATTTGTCTTGGTCCTTGATATTGAGAATATTTAACCGTGGCCCAAACCATAATCTGCTCATGCCCAGAAAATTGTTTACCACTTTTCCTTCACATCCTTACCCCCTCTGTTTTTGCTGATTCCTAGGACTGCACTTGCTCAGTCAATTGGCTGACCTTTTTTTGAGACCCTGCTGCATGCCAAACTCGAATAGCTCTGGAGGAGGGCCTCTTCACTTTCCTGCGAGCTCCTTGAGAGCCGGACTCCACTCGCTTAAGATTCAACTGAGTTTACTATTTCTTCACATTAACATTAATCAAAACTAAGGCAGAATTGCTGAAGTTCAGTAGTGCCATTCAGAGGTAGGTCATCCATCCATCCATCCATATATCCATCCTTTTACTCAACAAATTAGTAACTACTCTGTGCCAGGAACTATGCTAGCCTCTGGGGATGAACCTCGGAATGATAGATGGTCCCCACACTTGAGCTCCCAGTCTATTGGAAGCCAATAAATCGTAATTCTGATTTTTTGTGATAGATAGCATATGTAGCATACTATGAATGCTCAGAGAAGGGGCATTTCTCTCAACTGGATGTGTTAACAGATTACATTTCCTAGTACATAGGAGCAGAATACAGATGTTATTCTGTAACTGGGGCTGTAGTTCTTAAGTAAGTGGGAAGTGGAATGGAAATGCAGATCCCCAAGCCTTCTGTCTGACATTCCAATCAGCAGGTCAGGAAATGTGATCTGTGAATTATGTTTTAATCTTCAGCTCCGTGGGTGGTTCTGATCATGGGGGTCTAATCAGTGCTGGCCAACACTACAGTGCAGTGTGTGGGGGCAGGGCTGCGAATGGGGTGGGGAAGGAGCAGGAGCCTCAGTGTGTGGCCACAGAGGAAGTTGCAGAAGAATGGAGAATTTCTAGGTCTGGATAGTCAACAGGACCCTGTAGATGAGAGCGTTGGAGGCATTTGGAGCAGAGTGTATGATCTCCAACAGAACATTCTTAGAAAAAGAAAGAATATCTTAGCCTCATTTTTGCACAGGGATCTAAAATAATCTTTCCAGAATAAAAAACTCAAGAAATAATTACTAGGCACTGCATTGGCCAAGAGAATTCAGGTCCCACACTCCAGTTTCTACTCGTCTGAGTCCCAGGTGGGAATTATTTTTCCTTGTTATATTAGCACAGTGATTTTGGAATGCTCTCGAGTAATCTTGGAGTTACTGTATAGACTGCTTGATTCATTATTTAAAAATATGATTGATTGAAGACTGAATAAATGGGTAATACTAAATCCTCATTGGGGGGGCAGTGAAGGAGGTGTGCAGCATTTATGTAGTTAAGGATATTGGGGGGCACTTAAGTTGCACCTCTTTTCATAGAATCATTAAGACTTAGTAAGACATTTTCATTTTTATCCTCAGGGTAACAATAAGAACTTTCGCAAAAGTTCTTGAGTACCTCTGAAAGCTGCTTCGAGTGAACTGAGTTCTTCAGTGCGTGGGCAGTGAGCTATAGACTACACTTCCTACTTCCTGTGCAGTGGTGATTTTTATTCACCTAGTGTTAAACTAGAAACTAGATTCCAGACTGGCTGGACTTATTGTGAGAGTTACCCCATCACCAACTGAAGCTTAGTGGGAATGAAGTCACACTTTTCATTATAGCTTATGACAGATTTGTGTCTTCAGTTGTTTGAAAATAAAGGACCACCAAGAAATAAATTACGAGAGCTGCTTTGTCCTTGACAATTCAAATTTATTGTTTTAGACATGAGTGTGTGCATTGACAGAAGGTATAGGAAAAAATACCTAAAAATACTGATGGCATAGGATTTCTCAGTCTTGGCGCTATTGACATTTTGGGTCAAGTAGTTCTTTGCTGCTGGGGGCTGTCTTGTGCATTGCTGTGTGTTTTCAGCATCCCTGGCCTCACCCATGAGACCCAAGCATGACAATCAACATTTGTCTTAAGACATTGCCAACATTCCCTGGGAGCAAAATCATCCCTGTCTGAGCCAACGAAGCTTATTACGGGTATCTTTTTACTCTGCTGTTCATCTATCCTTTGAGAATTTTGTCCTAACTATTAAAAGTAAAGACAGTTGATTCTCATTATTCAGACTACATATTTGCAAATTTGTCTACTTGCTGAAATGTATTTATAACCTCCAAATCAATATTCTTGGCGATTTTGCAGTCATTCCTGGACACACACATGTGCAGAGAGGCCAAAAATTTGAGTCACCTGATATATCTGTTCCCAGCTGAGGTCAAACAAGGTGATGCTCTGCCTTTTGTGTCAGCTCTGAGATTGTAAACAAGTGTCCTTTTCATGGTCTATTTCGTGCCACATCTTCCACATCTTTGTGCTTTTTAATGGTGGTTTCACTGTTCAAAATGGTCCCAAAGTATAGGGCTGGAGTGCTGTCTAGTGTTCCTAAGAACAAGAAAGCTGTAATATGCCTTATGGAGGAAATACATGTCTTAGACAAGCTTCTTTCAGGAATGAGTTCCATGCCTATCTGTCTGTCTATGTGCCTTTAAATAGAAGCACAGCATAAAACAACGTATGTGTAGATCAGTTGATGAAATGATCTATACATCACAACCAGAGTCTCACAGGGACCTAGCCCTGTATTTCCCCTGGAAGCAGTGATTGGTTCAGTATTCACTAATTCAGTGTCTGTGGTGACTATAGAATATACAGTAACTACTGCAAATAATAAGGACCAGCTCTATTTTTCTAGCCAACATTTCAAAAGTCTGCATTTTAAAGCTCCAGTGTGAACCCTGGCAGGTGTGGCTCAGTTGATTGGAGCATTGTCCCATAGCCAAAGGGTAAAGGGTTCGATTCTTGGTCAGGGCACATACTAGGTTGCGGGTTTCAACCCTGGTCTGGGTGCGTATTGGAGGCAACCAATCAGTGTTTCCCTCTCTCCCTTCCTCTGTTTCTAAAAGCAATGAAAAAATGTCCTCAGGTGAGGATTTAAAAATAAAGAACAAATAAATAAAAAATAAAAATAAAGATCCAACGTGATATATGTATTTAGCCAGAATGCTTTTTTTTTAATTAAAAAACATAGCTACATTATGGAAAACTTTCAAAATAAATAATTGCTGAGCCAATAGATACACATATTTTCCAGGTCATTATATATCTTGTGAAAAAGATTTTATCATTTTAAGTACCGCAAGAAATTTGCAAGAATGCCATTTTCAATACACCTTTGCCAAATTATTTTGCATTTTTCATAGCTTTAAAATGACAAAATTCATATGTGTTAGAGAATTCAAATTATGCAGATGTTTAAAAAATATAATGTAAAAGGCTTTCACTTTTCCCACTTCTTCCTTAAGAGTGTTAAGAATTTGGTATGTGTCATTTTAAGCTTTTAAAGGAAATGCTCATTACAATTAATGTGTTTTATGCCCATATTGTAATATGGAAGGGACTGCATATTTGCCTACTATATGCCTTTTGCATTACGTTTGATGTTACTTCATATAATTTAGGTGGAAAATGCTTCATCATCATTTGGAAAATGCTTAAGTTGTCGGGAAAAATTACATAAATGATGCTTCTTTTTAATAGCTAGTGTTTAATTTTTGTGCTAAGTGATTAGCTTTTGATAAGTATCTTTTAATCTAATTTTATTAATTTTTTGCCAGTAGCCATGTAAATTCAATCTTGCAATTTTATTATTTCCTCTCACTAGACTTGACAGAGGATTTCAAAGAATTCAATTTCCTTATAAAAAAAAAAGTTAAACATTGGATGCAACCAAGTAAACATTATCCCGGACCAGTTAAGATGCTTAATTTAAATTAGTTCAGCAGATGTTTGTGGAGTGATTACAATGTGGGGAACACTTCACGTCAGAGTGACTCTCTAACCCCTCCCCTCACCGCGGCTGCAGAAAAGAGGACAGACAGGTGAGGAATGGCTGATGCTCACTGGTGTGTCCTATGCACACAGGGATTATTTGCAGGGGTGTCCCAGCTTTTGGTGTCTCTGGGCCACACTGGAAGAAGAAGAGTTGTTTTGGGCCGCACATTAAATACAAAGTGACATGTAAGCTCAAAAAAAAAAAAAAGCAACTCAGTGTTTTAAGTAAATTTACGATTTTGTATTGGGCTGCATTCATAGCCATCCTAGGCTGCATGTGGTCTGCGAACCACACCTTGGACACCCCTGCTGGAGTAATGAGCAATCCTGTAGGTGAAATTCCCCTTGATCGCGATTGAGGAAGTGAGACCTTTTGCCAGCTGTTGATACTAGATAGGGAACTTTGGTTGCGTTTTAAGCCCTGTGGATGTGAGAAAGCTGTAGTCTTCACTTACGTTGAGGTAGAGACACACAGGAAGAAAATGTTCCCAGGAAAGAAAAAGTAAAACGTTAATAGCTTTGGCTTATCTCAGAAACTCAGAAGAATTGCAGGCCATTGAAATAAGTGGAAAGTAAGATACTATTTTGGGGATGGTGGGACAGAGAAATTGTACAGTGTCAGCATTACCTATTTATTACTTAGAAAAAGGTAAAATAAAAGGTATCACTGTAAGGCCAGAAAGGAGTATGTTCTGGAAAGACTGGAAAGACAGCAGTGATGCCACTGACTTAAAGTGAGTTTCTCCACCGACTAGTGGGAGAGGCCTGCGAGATTCCTGAGCCCCGCCCAGCGTGGCTTCTGTGACAGATGTGCGCCTTCTGCCAAACTGAGCACTCCGACAAGACTCCAGTAGGTCTGTCCCCTTCTTGATGTGGAGGAAACGGAAGGATTTGGCGGAGATGTGGATTTAAAAAGATCTTGTACATGGATTTGCTATGAAAAAAATCACAAGATTTTTTAATTTTGTGAATTCTATCCAATTTAAAAAGTGAAAAGAATACCCTTGCCACAGGTTAAGAATTAGAGCGCCTCTTTGTCTAGAAGAGTCTTGGTTTACTCTGGGGATTACGTTTGTTCATTAGTGTAGGCATTCAGATAACCATCGAAACCTAGAGGCACACCCTGAGAAGTGCACAGTTTCTCATTCGGAACATCCGTGGGAGAGGCGGCAGGACACTGTTCAAAGGAAAACGTTTTAGATAGTTGTTCACGTTCCTCTTCGGTCTGTGGATGGCAAGGGGGCCATATGCTAACCCTGACAAGGTCAGGGAGGCCTGCCTGCACGGTGGTCTTACAAACTTGTAGACTGAAAGTTCCACGTAGGACAGTCTGAAATGAAAACTGCCTGGCTAAAAGCAGGTCGTAGCAGGTTGTCCTGTCCTTAGCTGGTGTTTTTCCCTCACAGAGGTCAACCTTTACCTCAGCGGAGCCTGTCTGTCATCTTTTCTCATCTACCCTATAACATACTTTGGGAATATCAAAGTAATTTCCTGATGTCTGAACCCCTCAAAGCATGGCCACCCTGCCACAGCAGAGACCACAGATCCTCTCAGTGCTGCTGTCCTGTTAGTCGTCAACTTTTAACTCTCCTACACCCACCTGTGTACAAAGAAGTACGTGTCTATTGTTTTACTTTTTATCCAATGCCAGGGACCCCCCCCCCCACTTTGCTTTCTCCCACCTCCCTAATCTGTCACCAGTGGATTTCATGTAATCCCCTGGTGTCTTCCCCTTTGATTCTAATGCATAGAATAACTGGTAAAACTGCCCTTTTCCCGAGCAGTTTCCCTATCCATTGAGATTTGGCTTCCCTGCAATTGTTGGCAGTTTGGCTGAAATATATTCATATGAAGTTCTTAAAGGCTTGGATGTTTTGTTTGTCAAAAATTCCTGAAAAATAACAAGCAAATTTTTTTTACTCTACTAATTTTTAATTTGTGAATGTTTATGAAAAGACTTAAAGTGTTTCTTTATATATTTTTTAATGAAAAGGCTTAATGTATAAAATATAGCATTAACAATTTTGCACTCTAGCTCGTTATGAAAGATTGAAGCCTTATAGGAAACTTTGAGGCCGAGAAAGGGGCCATGTAGTAAACCTGACAAGCTCAAGGGAGGCCTGCCTGGCAGCCGTACAAACTCGGAGACCTCATGTAACCACGTAGGGTGGTCTGATATTAAAGTACAAGCCTTTCAGGGCGGATAGCCCTGTTTGAGGGCATTATTTTTTCCTAACAAAAGTCAGTCTTCACTGTCCCTGGCACCTGTCTGTAGTCTTTTTGCATTTACAGTAACATACCTTTGGAATATCTGAGGAATCCCTTTCTCGTACTCCTTAGGGCACAATCACCCACCTGATCTCAGGACCCCTCATTGCATCACCATCATGTTAACAGTTAACTGTCCTATACTTGCCTGAGTAAAAGAAGTGTTTATCACTTTTACTTTTCATCCAGTCTCAGAGTTACCGTACCCCCCCGTTTTTCTTTCTCCTGCTCCCTAATCTATCACCAATGGATGTCATGTAACCCCGGATGTATTCCCCTTTGATTCTGATGTATAAAGTACCATATTTTTCAGAATATAAGATGTGCTTTTTAACCACATTTTGTGCTTCAAAATTTTTTTTCCTATTTTCCTCCTCTAAAACCTAGGTGCGTGTATTTTTTGGACCATAAGACACACCTAGATTTTAGAGGAGAAAAACAGGGAAAAAAATTTTGAAGCAAAAAATATAGTAAAAAGGTGCATCTTATAGTCTGAAAAATACAGTAAGCAGTAAAACTACCATTCTCTGGCACATTTTCTCAGTCCTTGAAATTTTGCTTCCTGGAAATTGTCCTCAATGTAGCTCACGTAAACTAAGAAATTCTCTCTCTTTTTTTTTTAAATTTATTTTTAGAGAGGGAAGGGAGGGAGAAAGAGAGAGAGAGAGAAACATCAATGTGTGGTTGCTGGGGGCCGTGGCCCACAACCCAGGCATGTGCCCTGACTGGGAATCGAACCTGCGATGCTTTGGTTCGCAGCCCGCGCTCAATCCCCTGAGCTACGCCAGCCATGGTCGTAAACTAAGAAATTCTTACAGGTCTGGACATTTCACACATTGACACTTTAAAAAGTAGTAGATCAAGTTCGTTGTATTCCCCCCCCCCCCGCCCAAAAAGCCCAACTGTTAGTAACATCTCTGTGTTGCCTGTCTCTGACTTTGTGTGTCAAATATAGAAGGGTTAACAGTCGAGTTGCCACATCTGTGAACTTTTCTTTGTGTACTGGGCTTTGTAAAAATAAATTCTTCATATTTTCTTCTGGCTTCACAATTTTTTTCACATTTAAATCTCATCTGCCTGGAATTTGTTTTTTGTGTGTGATAGTAATGGAGCTGTAACTTCATTTTCGTTTATGTGGATGTTTATTTTCCCAATATAATGTATCAAATAGTTTGCTCTTTCCATACTTACTTTCAATGATATGTTTATTGTTTTCTTAATATCTATATATTTGTTTTCTGTATTCTCTATCCTGTTTAATGATCTATTTGTCTATTTCTGTGATGATATATTCTGTTTTAGTTACTGGTGCTTTACAGTATGTTTAGTTTTGTCAGGTTAAATTTCCCTTCATTATTATTATTTTTTTGGTAAACATTTCTTAGTCATTCTGAAGCTTTCTGTCTTCCAGTTCAACTTTAGAAATAGCTTTACAAATTTGACGGAATATCCTGTTTGTTAGGGTGGTCGGTGACTTGGGCTGTGAAAGAATTCACAAAGAGAAGAAAGTATAGAGAGTAAAGTTCTTATTCACTCTCCAAGAGAGGAGAGGGGCAAGGTGTGGAGAGATGCACCAGCATTGAGGGGTGGGGGCTTTGAGTTTTATTGGATTGTAATTGGCTTTAAAGTGTGGGGGCTGCTCTTGTGAGGCCCCTGGGCTGCTTGGGGGCGTTGTAACATGAGGCTGCAGTTTGTTCCAATCCTATCTTCTGCCTGTGGCTGTAGGGAGTGGTCAGTTCTGTTCCTGCTTCCCAGTGATTTCCAGTCCTGGGGACACACGCTCAGAAGAGTAAAATGGCAGTCGCGTTTAACAAGGTCACAGGCCTGCTCAGCAAATGGTGCCACCATAGCAAATGGTGCTGACTTGATCCTTCTACTGTTGTGATGTTGGCTGGATTATATTGATGTTGCAAACTGATTGAGAGACAATTGCTATTTTAAAATTTTGAGTCTTTCCTTCTGGGAAATGTTAGTTCTGTTTTTATTTATATCTTCCTTTTTTAAAAACTGTACTTACTTACTTACTTAGTTATTTATTTATTTATATTAGAGAGGGAGGGAGAAAGAGAGAGCGCAAAACATTGGCGTGGGAGAGAGACATTGACCCCTTGCCTCTTGTACATGTCCCCACCCTGGGACTGAACCTGCAACCCAGGTATATGCCCTGACTGGTAAATGAACCAGTGATCTTTCACTTTGTGGGATGACACCCAGTCAGCTGAGCCACACCAGTCAGGGGGATCTGTACCTTCTTTTATGTCCTTCAGTGAAATAAAATAAGGTTGATTTGGCGTATTTACGAGGAGGGTTATTTTTACATATCTTTTTTCCTCCTTTTCCTCTTCCCCTATTTTATCTCTTTCTTACTTTTACAAGAAGAATTTTTTTTAAAGATTATTTACTTACTTATTTTTAGAGAGAGAGGAAGAGAGGGAGAAACATTGATGTGAGAGAGAAACATCAATCAGCTGCCTTTCGCACACCCCGAACTGGGGACCTGGCCTGCAACCCAGACATGTGTCCTGACCAGGAATTGAATCATCATCCTTTCAGTTCGCAGGCCAATGCTCAATCCACTGACCCACACCAGTCAGGGCGGGAATTTTTGTTTTAAATGACATTTTATTAATGGTTAATGTACTTGACCATCTATCAATGCAAGCCACCACATTCTAGGCAGACAGGCATATCATTTGCAAAAAATTAAGTTTTACTGCTTTCCTCCTAATATTTTATCTTACTGCATTTCTTTGCATTGGTTAGAGGTGTTAACCTAAAAAGGCCAAAGTGAAAGTCAACAGGTATTTATTTGAGATCAAAAAGAATAGCTATTTATTTGGGAAGCACCAATTCAGGCAGAAACCCAAATGCTGTCCCAGTTAGGAAATGAAGTCAAGGGGTATTTATAAGAAAGGCAAGGGGAACAATTGTGTCAATGAAGGAAAACATTTTTATAAGTGCAGATAAGCTATGGTGCTATTAATTCTGAAGAATGTTAATTTTCAGTTTTTTCAGTCACAATGTCTGCTTTTTTATCTTTGCAGAGTTCATTAGGACCTAATATTGCTTTAGGGCCTGTCCAAAGGTTAAGTTGTCCTGTTTTAACATTTCAAAGGTTTGGGGCATAAGACATGCAAGGCAGTTTCTCTGGGATGGCAGCTGCAACTCCATTTTAAAATGGTTCTGATCATGTATAGTTTTTTAACAGAGGGTGAAGTGAAATGCTGAGTAGTATAGCAGGCATCCTTGTCATCTTCCTGTGACATTACTTGTAATTTGCCATTTGTTCATTTCTGTGTGTTTCTGGTGATATTACAGGTATCCCATTTTTCGCCCTTTGCTCCCCTCTTCCTGGTACCCCCATTCCCTGCAGTAGTACCCACTCTACCCCACCCACCTTAGTTCATGTCCGTGGGTCGTACATATAAGCTCTTTGGCTTCTCCCTTTCCTATACTATTCTTAACCTACCCTTGTCTGTTTTGTGCCTACCAGTTATGCTTCTTATTCCCTGTACCTTTTCCCTCATGTTTCTCCTCCCTCCTCCCTGCTGATAACCCTTCAAATGATCTCCATATCTTTTTTTAAATTGAATTTGTAGTTTATTTATTTATTTAATTAATTTTTAGTATTTTATTTATTTATTTTTAGAGACGGGAAGGGAGGGAGAAAGAGAAACATCAACATGTGGTTGCCTCTCATGTGGCCCCCACTGGGGACCTGGCCCGCAACCCAGGCATGTGCCCTGGCTGGGAATCGAACCTGCAATGCTTTGATTCGAAGCTCAAGCTCAATCCACTGAGCTATGCCAGCCAGGGGATCTCCATGTCTTTCATTCTGTTCTTGTTCTGCTTGTTTGCTTAGTTTGCTTTTTAAAATTCAGTTGTTGATAGTTGTGAATCTGTTGCCATTTTAATGTTCATAGTTTTGATCTTCTTTTTCTTAAATAAGTCCCTTTAACATGTCATGTAATAATGGCTTGGTGATTTTGAACTCCTTTAGCTTTACCTTGTCTGGGAAGCAATTTATCTACCCTTCCATTGTAAATGATAGCTTTCCTGGATAGAGTAATCTAGGTTGTAGGTCCTTGCTTTTCATCACCCTGAATACTTTTTGCCAGTCCCTTCTTGTCTGCAAAGTTTCTTTTGGGAAATCAGCTGACAGTCTTAGGGAAAATCTCCTGTAGGTAACTCTCTGCTTTTCTCTTGCTGCTTTTAAGATTCCTTCTTTATCTTTAACTTCTGACATTTTAATGATGATGTGTGTTGGTGTGGTCCTCTTTGGGTTCGTCTCGTTTGGGATTCTCTGTGCTTCTTGGACTTGCATGTCTATTTCCTTCACCAAATTAGGGAAGTTCTATTTCATTATTTTTTCAAATAACTTTTCAGTTTCTTGCTCTTCCTCTTCTCCTTCCGGCATCCCTATGATTTGGATGTTGGTATGTTTGGAGCTGTCCCAGAGTCTTCTTATACTCTATTTATTTATTTATTTATTTATTTATTTATTTATTTATTTATTTATTTATTTTTGAATTCGTATTTCTTTTTGCTGTTCTGGTTGAATGCTTATTTCTTTCTTATGTTCCAAATTGCTGATTTGAATCCTGGGTTCCTTCCCTTTGCTGTTGTTTCCCTGTAGATTTTTCTTTATTTTGCTTAGTGTAACCTTCATTTCTTCCTTGGTCTTTTTTATTTTGTTGCATATTCAATGAGTTCTGTGAGCATCCTGATCACCAGTATTTTGAACTCTGCATCTAACAGGTTGGTTATCTGTTTCATTTAGTTCTTCTTCTGGGATTTTGTTCTGTTCTTTCATTTGGGCCACATTTCTTTGTCTCTCCAATTTGGCAGCCTCCCTGTGTTTGTTTCTGTATATTAAGTAGAGCAGCTTTGACTCCCTTAGTATCATGGCCTATTGTAGAAAAGGCACCTGAAAATTGTGTGGGGCGGAGCCTTAGGTTATGGCCAGGGCAGGGCAACCCACTTCACCACTTTGTGGTTCTGTGTGGTGAGAAGGCTTGGAGAAGGGACAGTGCTGCTGTCTGGCTTCTAGAGGTTTGCTCCGCACTGGCGCCTATGTGACTGGCACCCTTCTAGCTTTTGCTCTGGTGCTGAATCCCAGAGCAGGTGAGTCTGTGTATGTTTTAAAGTCCGTGCAGGCTCTCTAAGCAGTCTCCTGGAAATCCGGCAGTTTCTTTTGCTGCTCCAACCTCCGCTGGTTTTTACAGCCAGAAGTTATGGAGATTTATCTTCCTTCTGCTGGAACCCTGGGCTGTGTGGTCTGGCCTGGGGCTGGGATCACTTGCTCCCAAGGTGTCCCTCCTGATTTTTTTTTATTCCCCACATGTGAGTGTGAGACCACCCATCCCAGCACTGCCGCCTGTCTTCGCCACATCCCATCTCCATGCCTCTCCACTCCCTCGTCCTTGGGTACCTGCCCCTCCCACCTGTGTGTCTGAACGTGGCTTCTTTAACTTGTCAGACTTCCGTGTGGCTTGATTTTCTGACAGGTCTGAGTGTTACTTGTTTTGAGGTCTAGTTACTTTTCTTTCTGTGGTTGCACGAGAGGTGAAGCGTGTTTACCCACGCCTCCATCTTGACTACTTACTGTAAATGTTAATTGTCCTGTACCCCCCAGTGTAAGTGAAATGTTGATTACTTTGCTTTATAAGAAGGGATCTGTTGTTTATAACGAAGTATCAAATTCACTATAACCAGGGAAAATGTTTAAGTCACCGATTATTTCCCAAAGGACTTGGTAATGGTGTGGCACATGCTATACACACACAGAACAGTGTCCTGATTCATTAAGGACCTCCCACTGGGTTCCCCTTTAAATAATTCCCGTGCAGAGAAGGTGTCGAAGCGTCTGAGGACTGCCTAGACCACAGGACCTCTGCACATACTTGGGCGAACCTGATTTACGTGGATCTAACTGTGTGTCTGATTTTTTTGAAGGAGGCGTAGAGGGGACTGGCCAGTGGCAGTGACCCATGCTGGGGTAGAGTCTTGGGGTCTGGCAGTCATGTTCTCTGAAGGCAGATGGAACCACAGTCTAAGTGTGTCCAGAGAATAAGTGGTGGGGTAGAACTTCAGCTCTTACTTTGTAAACAATCATCCTTTCTTGTTACTTGATTCTACCTGGGAACACTTTCATGAGGTGAATTTCAGATGACCATGTGCGCCCGAAAGCCACAATAAGCTGTAATACCTTTAAGGAAAGGTTTTCCCACAGCAACTCCTGGAGCTGTGTGTGTTTTGCGGAGGCCCCTTATGGGGTCCAGGTCTTGCCCCCCCTTTTTAACCAGACCAGCTCTGCTTTTAGGGATCTACACTGCTTTTTGGGCTTCTGGGTAAAATTGCATTTGAAGACAACAATTTGCTGCTAAAACGTTTGAAAGCTTGCCTTGGCTGGGTGGTTCAGGTGGTTGGAGCATTGACCCATGTACTTCAAAAGTTCGTGGAATCAATCCGTGGTCAGGTGCGTACGGAAGGCAACCAGTTAATGTTTCTCTCACACATCGGTGTTTCTCCCCCTCTCCCTCCTTCTCCTCGCATCCTCTCACTCTCTCAGTCTTCCTCCTTCTTCCTCTTCCTCTAGAATCAATAAACTATCCTCGAGTGAGGATTTTGAAAAAAAGTTTGAAAGCCATCATTATAATGCATTTTACTAACTTAAATCAGGTTTGTACAGTAACATTGATCTTGCCTATATAATTGCGGAAATTTTATATTCTAACTTAATTGTATTTCTCAAGGAAAACTTCCTCACATACAGGATTGAGAAATGACTTACTCATCCATCTTATGTAGACCCAGTAGTGGGTTAGGATGTGTATGGGTGTGATTGGGTCACTTGTGTACATGTCATATTTCCTCTGAAAAATGGTAAGCTTATTAAGGACCTGCTTGTGTCCTCTTTACTTCCCATCTCTCCTACCCTCATTCCTGAACGCCTATCACACAAGTGCAGAATATTCTTAGTTCCTAGTTCCACTTGGACCTCCGGGAATGATCATCCCCTGCCCTTTCTGCTAGTGATGTGAACCAGAAGGCAGGCTAGAGGTTCAGAGGCGTAAATTCTCCAGCAGCCTGACTTCCCTCTGGTCTTCGGGCAGGCAGGCATGCTATTAAGACAGCTCTAAGTAGCCTCCTCTGGGAATTGCTGCATTTTACTAGGATCACCAAAAATTGAGGGAGGAGAGCTTGCCAGCAAACCTCTCCCAGTCTGCGTGGGCTGGAGTCTGAGTAACGGAGGCCAGCGGATGTGGCCAGAGCCCAGAAGAGTTGTGGTAATGAAGTCTGGTTTCATGGAGGGATTATCAATGTCATCTTCAATGTTCAGCTACTCCCTTCCCATGCTTCCTGGGCGAATTGAGTCCTTTCTCTCCTAAGAATTTCTTTCGGGCAGATCTGGCCTAAAGTGAGCTGTCTCTCCATTGTTTAGCCACGTCATGTGTATTGTATTACTCACACTTTCGTGCAGCCATATTCTGCAGTTATCCAGTATCCAGTTTTGTCTGCCACACCAGCTCTGACATAACGCTCTTGTCACAGCACTGGATGTATATTGAGTGCTTATTTTATGCAAGGGCCTTTGACTGTGATAGGAACTCATTCACATTGGTTTGGAAAATAGGGGAGATTTCTGTGTCTTTGGGGGTGTCACAGGATGGGAATTGGAGGGTCCCAGGGCTCACAGGAACTGTGTGGTCATGATCACTTACCAGTTTGCTGTAGCCTTTTGTGGCTGGCCCAGCCCTAGTCTTTCTGACTTCCTAATTTTTATCAAACAGAATGGCTCAGAGTTACTGGGGAGAATTCCATTGGCCAAAACTGACCTGTTTGAGCCAGGCCATAGAAGCATTAAAACCTTGGCCTAACAGTAGATCAGCTAATGGGCCTCAAGTACCAGCTCTACTCCTGCTTTGGTGAAAGTGAGGCAGGTCCCATGCATGGTACCCGAGGCAGCCCCTTCATGCTGGACAGACCATGACACATGTCTCCTCAATTACTTGACTCGTGGATACATAATGAAGTTGTTCATCCTGTTGCCCAATTCAAATCTCACTGTTTTGAAATGAAGACTCCTGTGCTCTCGTCTCTGGTTGTAAGAAGTATCAGCCATTCTGGAGTGTAAACCCTCCATCCCTCCGCAGGATGGCCTCCACCCTGCTCCCAGGCAATTCTTTGGGATTGGATTTGAGCTGAATTGCATTCACAAGAGCAGCCAGATAGCATCTCAGCCCTGCACCGCCTTTCCTGCTGGGAGACAGAGAGTGAGGAGCAGCTCCCCCCCCCCCCCCCCGCGAGCAGCGTTAGTGAAGATTCAGTATAAAGATGGGGCTCTGAGGCCTCCCTCGCCCCTTCCCACAGCCGAGTGCCAAGCTGCAGCCAATCTTCAGGGTCAGGAGGTGGTGAGGGGCTGTGCGCACAGCCTGGGGAGTGTTCCCCCAGCTTGCGTGGCTCTTACCAGAGAGTAAAAACAACTTGCCTCTCCATCTGTACAAAATGTCCCAGCTTCCCACCTTTCCTCCACAGAGGAGGAAATGAAAAAGAAATCATTCCGAAACGAGAGAGAAGAGAACTACCTAGCTCATTCTCGGAAGTTGGTTCTGACTGCGCTGTGCATTGCAGTGTCACCAGAGCCATGTTATTTTTGAAAGGTGGGAATAATAGGGCTTACACCTAATCAAGGAAGAGAATTCCAAACAAAAGCTTGGGTGTGGCTTCCTGGGCAGGAGTGTGATATTGTAATAAATGGGAAGCCGAGTTCTGCAGTCCAATCTCTGGACTGATTACACAAATTATAGCAGGGGCCCTGTTTTCAAAGGAATGTAACACACCCCACTGAGGCCCCTCCTCAGCGGGCGTGTCAGCATTTCCTCAAGCTCCCTCCTTAGCAGTTAATGCTTTCTCCAGAGGAGCTGAGAGCCTTGTTCCAAATAATTAGGGTGTCTGCCAGGGGACCATTTTACAGGTGAGTTTAACTTGTGTTAAAGTCCGTCAGGGAGTCCTGTGGCTAAATTCTCCACCCTCTTCAGCATTATTCAACAGAAAGTGCATGCAAAAGTGCATGCAAGGTTCTGACATTCCAGTAACGATGGCCAACATTTCTAAGCGGTAATGAGCCAGGCACTTTATAAAGGGGAAAAGAAAATGTTTCGATAAACAGCCTCCCCTCATACAAAGGGTGGGGGCAGGCATCATTCTCTGTGACTTGCCCAGTGGTCTGTTGCTGTCCTCAGTCTTCAGATCACCACTCCTGCCTAATTTTCATCCAGAATATTCCCGAGCCCCTGGCCTTGGCCTTTTTGAGCCGTTCATTCAGTGTTTCTCTGATGTGCCAGTTTCCTGCCCCGCTCAGGAATTCTGTTCTTGGTGCTCCCTCCTGCGGCCTCCGTCCTCACCTCCTTCTTGCCTTTCTTTTCAGTCTTTAAACATCCTTTCCCTTGAGAAGGCTCCCCCAGGGTGTCCCTCCTGCCCAGTTCCCCGTCTCAGTCAGAGGCCACAGAGCACCCTCTGTTCATCTTCTCAACTCATCATCCGCTGTTAAATGATGGCTTTACTTTTTTTTGTTCTTTTTTAAATTTACAAGCTCCTTGAGGCCAAAGACTGCCTCATTTATCTTCAGATCCCCAGGACCTGGCACGTAATAGTTACACCTGAGTGGTCCGGGGAAATTGTCTCTTAAATTATATGCCCTAATTTTATTTTCCTCTAGAGCCAATTTATGTCCCATATCAGATAAATGTTTATTATAGCTTTGTCTATTAAACATTTTTCAACCCCACCCCCTACCAACCCCCCCGACCTCTGGCGGCCACATCTTGTGTTTAACCTCAGCGCCAGGAGTGCTATAACTGTGTGGCAAGATGTTGCTGAGACCGACTCCTAGGGCTGTGGGTTGTGGCCCTCACTCTGTACTTGGGGCTCCTTATGGCGACGGCAGGGTAGTGAGAGTGAAACGACACAGGTGCCTCCCCTGCCTGCCTCTCTGTCTTCGGCCCCGCCTGCGCCAGCCACTTCTAGTCTTCCTGAGATGCTCCCATTGTGTTAAGACACCATTTGTGACGTTTCTTGTACTGTGGGCCCAGCCACCTTTGTCTTCTCCCATGGTCGGCACGGCGACTGTTGTTCTTCCAGAGTCAGCGCCCCCTGGTGTCTTTTGGGAAGCTCAAGTTTCCCCCGTGTCACCTCAGAACGCTTGGGTAACCTCATCCCCCCCTCAGTGTGCAGAACCTTTTTTTAAAAGAGATTTTTATTTATTTATTTTCAGAGAGAGGGGAAAGGAGGGAGAGAAAAATCGATTGGTTGGCCTCTTGTACATCCCCAACTGGGGACCCAGCCCTCAGCCCAGGCATGTGCCCCGACTGGGAATCAAACCGGCAACCTTTCGGTTCATAGGCCCGTGTTCAATCCACTGAGCCACACCAGCCAGGGCTGCATTGCATTTTGTTGCAGTCATTTGTCTGTGAGTCTCTCCTCGCACTGGACTGGGGGATGGCTCAATGGCAGAGGCCTGGCCTTACCCTTCTCTGTATTCCCCAGTGCCTAGCTCAGTACCAGGTATGCAGATCCACCTTGCTGGGCCAATACATTAGTTTATAAAGAGCATTTTAATTTTTTCTTTTTGAAATAACCTTTCATGTCCTCAGTGGTGGTATATGTCCTCTATTTTACAGATGAGGAATGGTGCCCCAGGAGCTCCAAAACTAGCCTCATGGCTTCTATGAGGTGACATGGTGCCTCAGACCTGTAGCTTGTCTGGTGGGCTTTTCCCCAGATGAGACAGACTCCTGTAGGTGTGGTAAAAGTTGCGTGCTGCTGGGCACCAGGCAGCCCAGGGTACTGGTTTACTTGTGGGGCTGACAGGTACCAGGAAGGACCGTCAGAATTACCACTGGGACGGTCTGAGTTGGCCTTTTCCCTTCGTGGTGACAGTGGTCATTTCAGTCTGCATTGTACCAGTGTTTTAGCCTGGATGAGAAAGCTCTGTAACCACTACAGAAGGTCGTGCTAAAGTGAGTCTCCTCCTAGATTATATGCCTCATAGATTTTCCTGCGAATCACACTTTTTTGTTTCTCCTGAGTGCGTTATCTCATGCTCTGTAAGACTACAAGATGCTGCATTCCCCCCATTGACACACATGTTCTCAGAAATGCTTATAAATACTCTTGGTGCTTGTGCGATTAGCCCCAAGGAGGGGAGGTGCGTGTAGGAGCTGCTAATTCGTGTCTCCTTGCTAGAGATTTGCCGGCTGCAATCCCAGACAAGCTGTTAATAAGTGTTAAAACGCTACAGGTCTTCATGCTGCGCGGTGTCCCAGCTAACACTCAGGGCACAGACTTTCCCTTGATGTGGCTTCTCTTGATTGCAGGGGGTGAATATAGTTCATAAATGTCATTTTTAGAAACATTGCAATGTTCTTTTGGTACAGGAAGAAATTTCATTAGTTCGGAATAATGGAAAGTCACCTAACCTAGAGCAACTTAGGGAACATTGAAAAATATTAAAGTATATACCTAATAAATTGTGCTAGTCTGACAGATGATACGCCTAAAAGAGCTTTTTGAAATGTGATCTGTGACACACATTTAAGACATTATTGCCCAATAGAGGGTCTTAGGGGATCTATGCTAATGGATATTTAAGAGCAACAATTAACATACCACTTCATAATTAAGTGCTGCTGGATTGCTTGAGGGGCACTCTGGCAACTGTTGCACCCTTAAATTCCTTACATAGCCCTGTGTTAATCTGAGTGAGCTTGAACCTATTTTGGTAACCCTTGCTTTGCTAGGCAGACCCTATGAGCTTGCCACTGTGGTGGGTCTGGGGTTACTTCACATGAACCAGCGTAGTCCATGTGAACGCCATTCTCCTGTGGTTCACATCAGCAGGTGCTAGAGTGTCTGCTGTGTGCAGAAATGTTGGCCAGCTTTAAATGACCAGCAAAATGTATTTCTTGCCTGCCACAAGTTCAGTCTACTGCAGAGGAGAAGCAGAAACTGGTGTATGGCTCCACCATGGTGTTCTCAAGGCCTGGGCTTAGGAGTCAGATAGCCCTGCTGTTCATCAGCTGTGGGAGTTATGTGTGTGACTTTACCTCTTTAAGCCTCAGTTTCTGCATCTGTAAAATGAGGATACAGATGATAGGTACCTCTTAGGGCTACCGTGAGGAAAAATGAGATAACCCACGTAAACTCAGGGATAAGCGTTCGTTGTTTATCTGGCATGCCTGCTGCCGATGTGGTAAAGGAATAACTAAAATATAACATGGCAGATGTTCTATTCGACCAGGTATGTTTTGTGTCCTGTGAAAATGGAAATGTGAACGGGTAATTCCTGGTGGGGCAGAGAGGGCCTAGAGAGGCTGGTGGCCAGGGAAAATGTTAGGGAGGAGGCTACGTACCAGTAGATCTTCTGTGCTTCCCTATTTATTTCTTTCACAAATGCCTAAGGAGCACTCACAGAACCTACCTTCCAGTGGGAGAGAGAGGCAAGCACTCAGGGGTGTGTGTAAAAGCACTGAGGTGCAAGGAAGATGCGGGTGCAAGGCAGATGCTGGGAATACAAAGGAACTCAGTGTGGCCAGAAGACAGGGTGCCTGGGATGGAGGGACATGACTGAGGAGGGACGTAAGTGTGTATCTGTGAAGGGCCCAGTGTTCTTCTAAAAAGCAACAGGTAGCCATAGGAGCCTCCATTTTTTTAATATGAAATTTAGTTTCCTCCACTCTAGTTTTAATACATATTCATTATAGAAAATGTGTAAAAACTTAAAAGTGAAAAAGAAATACACCCACAGCCCCAACCAAGAAACAATTTGTATTATTTTAACAGAATCACCCCCCATAGTATCGCTTGGTACTTTCTTTCTTTCTAATTTTGTATTGTATTTGTTCCATGATCATTTTGTCCCCTCATACGCCCACCCCCGCAATCACTAACTGTTGTCCATGTGCATGAGTCCCTTTTCCTTTTACCGATCCCTCCACCCCTAACCTCCCCCGACCCTGTCCCTTCAGCTGTCTTCCTGCTGTCTCTGAGTTTGTCTCTCTTGCGGTTGTTAGTTCAGTTTGCTCGTTCGATTCCACGCATGAGTGGAATCCGATGGTATTTGTCTAATTACACTTAACATAATGTTCTCCGGGTCCGTCCATACTGTCACAAAGGATAAAATTTTCTTTTTTACATCCGAGTAGTATTTCTTTGTGTAAACGCCCCATATTTGTTTAATGCACTTACCTGCTGAGGGGCACTTGGGCTGCTTCCATATCTGGCAACTGTAAGTATTGCTGCAATGAACAGAGGGGTGATTATGGTCTTTCAAATTAGTGCTTTGGGTTCTTCCGGATATATTCCCAGAATTGGGATCTCTGCATCAAAAGGCAGACCCATTTTTAATTTTTTAAGGTGTCTCCACACTGCTTTTCACTGTGGTTGCACCAGTCTGCATTCCCATCAACAGTGCAAAAGGGTTCCCTTTTCTCCACATCCTCGCCAGCACTTGTTTGTTGATTTATTGGTGATAGCCATTCTGACTGGTGTGAGATGATATCTCATTGTGGTTTTATTTTGCGTTTCTCTGATGATTAGTTTAATTGAGCATCTTTTCACATGTCTATTGGCCATCTGTATGTCCTCTTTGGAGAAGTATCTATTCAGGCCCTTTGCCCCCTCTTTAACTGGTTTTTCTTTGGTGTTGAATTTTGTAAATTCTTTATAAATTTTGGATATTAACCCCTTATCAGGTGTATCGGTGAAATATTCTCCCATTCTGTCGATTGTCTTTTTTATTTTGTTGATGTTTTCCTTTGCTGTGCAAAAAGTTTTTAGTTTGATATAGTCCCATTTATTTACTTTTTTCTTTTGTTTCCCTTGCCTGGGGAGATAGATCAGGAAAAATATTGCTACCAGCAGTATCTGAGATTTTGCTGCCAGTGTTTTCTTCTTTGATTTTTATGTCGGGTCTAACATTGAAGTCTTTAATTCATCTTGAGTTTATTCTTGTGTAAAAAGGTGGTCTAGTTTCATTTTTCTGCATGTATCTGTCCAATTTTCCCAACACCATGTATTGAATAAACTGTCTTTAGCTCATTGTATGTACTTGCTTCCTCTGTCAAATACTAATTGACTATCAAGTCGTGGGTTTATTTTTGGGCTCTCTGTTGCATTGATCTGTGTGTCTGTTTTTATGTGTACTAACATATGTGTTTTTATGCTTGTGCAATGCTGTTTGTGACCTTGTAATATAGTTTTTTATTAGGTAATGTGATTCCTCCAACTTTGTTCTTCTTTCTTAGGATTGATGTTGCTTTGCAGGGCCTTTTGGGGTTCCATATATATTTTTGAAATATTCCAGTTCTGTGAATTACATCATTGGAATCTTGATAGGAATTGCATTGAATCTGTAGATTGCTTTGGATAAGCATAGTATGGACATTTTAATAAAGTTAATTCCTCCTATCCATGAACACAGTATATGCCTCCACTTATTTGTATCCTCTTCAGTTTCTTCAGTGTCTTACAATTTTCTGAGTACAGGTCTTTTACATCTTTGGTTAGGTTTATTCCTAGATAGTTTATTGTTTTGAAGCAAGTGTGAATGGGATTGTTTTCTTAATTTCCCTTTTTGTTAGTTTGTTATTGGCATATAAAAATGCAACTGATTTCTGGATATTAATTTTGTATCCATCTACTTTGCTTAATTCATTTATCAGTTCTAATGGGTTCTTGGTGGAATCTTTGGGGTTCTTGATATACAGTATCACGTCATCTGCAAACAAAGACAGTTCTAATTTTTCCTTTCCAATTTGGATGCCTTTTATTTCTTGTTGTTTGATGGCTTGGCTAGGACTTCCAGTGCTGTGCTGACTAAGAGAGGTGAAGGCAGGCTTCCCTGCCTTGTTCCTGGTCTTAAGGGGAACACTTGTAGTTTTTGCCCATCGAGTATGATACTGACAGTGGGTTTGTCACATATGGCCTTTATTATGTTGAGGTATGTTCCCTGTATTCCTACTTTGCTGAGAGTTTTGATCATAAATGGTCCTGAATTTTATCAAATGCTTTTTCTGCATCTATTGATATGATCATCTGGTTTTTATCCTTCATTTTGTTTATGTGGTGAATCACATTTATTGATTATGAATGTCATTGTATCTACCTTGCATTCCCAGAATAAATCCCACTGGATCCTGGTGTATGATCTTTTTGAAACGTTGCTGTATTCAGTTTGCTAATATTTTGTTGAGAATTTCAGTGTCTATATTCATCAGAGACATTGGCCTATACTTTTCTTTTTTGTAGTATCTTTATCTGGCTTTGGAATTAGGATAATTCTAGCCTCATAAAATGAATTTGGGAGCCTTTCCTTCTCTTGAAGTTTTTGAAATAGTTTGAGAAGGAGAGGTGTTGGCTCTTCTTGGAATGTTTGGTAAAATTCACTTGTGAAGCCATCTGGTCCAGGGCTTTTGTTTGTTGGGAGTTTTTTTGATTACTGCTTCAATTTCACTAGGTGTAATCTGTCTATTCAGATTCCCTGATTCTTCCTGATTTAGTTTTGGAAGATTGTGTGTTCCCAGGAATTTATCCATCTCACCCAGGTTGTCCAGCTTGTTAGCATAGAGTTGTTTATAGTATTTTCTTACAATTCTTTGTATTTCTTTGATGTCAGTTGTTATTTCTTCTCTTGTTTCTGATTTTATTATATATTTGGGTTCTTTCTCTTTTTTTGCTGGTGAGTCTGGTTAAAGGTTTGTCAATCTTGCTTTTCTTTTCAAATAAACAGCTCTTAGTTTCATTGATCTTTTGTATATTTTTTAATACTCTATTTTGTTTATTTCTGCTCTGATCTTTATTATTTCCTTCCTTCTACTCACTTTCGACTTTGTTTGTTGTTCTTTTCCCAGTTCCTTTAAGTGTGAAGTTAGATTGTTTATTTGAACTTTTCTTATTTTTTGAGATAGACCTGTAATGCTGTGAATTTCCCTCTTAGGATTCCTTTTCCTATGACCCACAGATTTTGGATTGCTGTGTTCTCATTTTCATTTGTTTCAAGGTATCTTTTGATTTCTTCCTTGATCTTGTTGTTGGCCCATTCATTGTTTAACAACATGTTATTCAGCTTCTATGTCTGTGTGTGTATTTCAATGTTATTCTTGTGATTGACTTCTAGTTACATAGCATTGTGGTCAGAGAAGATGCTTGATATGATTTCAGTCTTCTTAAATTATTTGAGACTTGTTTTGTGTCCTAACATGTGATCTATCCTAGAAAATATTCCATGTGCATTTGAAAAGTATGTATATTCTGCCGCTTTGGGGTGAAATGCTCTGAAGATATCAATTAGATCCATTTGATCGAGTGTGTGGTTTAAGGCCACTGTCTCCTTGTTGATTATCTGTCTGGCAGATCTATTCATTGGAGCCTATGGGGTGTTAAAATCCGGACTATGAGTGTATTTCTGTCGACTCTCCCTTTGTCCATCGAGATTTGCTTCACATACTTAGGTGCTCCTGTGTTGGGTGCATACATGTTTACTAGGGTTATATCGTCTTGTTGGGTTGTTCCCTTTATCATGGTGTAGTGTCTTTCTTTGTCTCTTACTGTAGCTTTAGTTTTAAAGTCTTATTTTGTTGGATAGAAGTACTGCTCCCCCAGCTTTTTTTTTCTTTCCATTCGTATGAAATATCTTTTTCCAACCCTTTACTTTTGGTGTGTTTTTCAATCTGAGGTGGGTCTCTTGGAGGCAACATATGTATAGGTCTTGTTTTCTTTTCCATTCAGCTACTCTATTTTGTCTTTTGGTAGGAGCATTTAATCCATTTACATGTAAGATGATTATTGTTAAGATATGTAGGTAATGTTATGTTATTGTTAAACTATTTTCCTACATTTTTTTCTCTTTTTTCTTCTTAAAGCACGCCCTTTAACGTTTGTTGCTGTACTGGTTTGGTGTTAATAAACTCCTTTAGCTTTTTCTTGTCTGGGAAGCTCCTTATTTCTCCTTCAATTGTAAATGATAAGCACTGGCCTGCAAACCAAAGGGTTGGTAGTTCAATTCCCTGTCAGAACACCTGCCTGGGTTGTGGGCCAGGCCCCCAGGAGGGGGTGTGCAAGAGGCAACCACACATTGATGTTTCTCTCTCTCTTCTTTCTCCCTCCCTTCCCCTTTGTCTAAAATAAATAAATAAAATCTTTAAAAAAATACAAAACAATAGCCTTGGTGGGTAAGGTAGCCTTGGTTGTAGGTCCTTCCTTTTCATTACCTGGAATAATTCACACCACTCTCTTCTGACATGAAATGTTTTTGTTGATAAATCGGGTAACAGCCTAATTGGTGCTCCCTTATAAGTAACAACCTGCTTTTCTCTTAGGGCTTTTAGGATTCTCTCCTTGTCTTTAAGTCTTGCCATTTTAATTATGATATATCTCAGTGTAGGCCTCTTTGGGTCCATCTTGTTTGGGACTCCGAGCTCCCTGGACTTTTGTGTCTTTTTCCTTCACCAAATTAGGGAAATTTTCAGTCATTTTTTCTTCAAACAGCTTCTCAATCCCTTGCTCACTCTCTTCTCCTGCTGGTGTTCCCATGATGCAGGTATTGTTATGCTCCATGTTGTCAGAGAGTTTTCTTAAGCTCTCCTCATTTTTTAAAATTTTTTTTCCTTTTTGTTGGTGTGCTTGGGTGTTATTTTCTATCGTGTCTTCCAAGTCACTGATTTGATCCTCTGCATCATCTAGCTTATTGTTTATTCCTTTCAGTGTAGTATGTATTTCAGATACTACATTATTTATTTTTGACTGGTTCTTTTTTATGGTTTCTGTTATTTTTCATGCTGTTGAGTATCCTTATAATCATTTCTCTAAACTCTCTATCTGGTAGGTTGCTTGCCTCCATTTCATCAAGTTCTTCTGGAGAATTCTCTTGTTCTTTCATTTGGGGTCCATTTCTTTGTCTTCCCATTTTGGTTCCTTCTTTGTGTTTTCCTACTTAGTTGTTAAACTGAGCAGGGTCATAGCCTCAAGCTGTAACCAGCAACGTGACTTAAGCACCATAGGGTGGGGCAGTAATTCCTGTGGGCGTGGCTATTGCTTCCCCTCACACTGATGCTACTTGGAGGGGAGTGCTCTACCTGAGAAAGACGGCCTCTGAAGTATGGAGAATGACTGAGCACAGGGGTCCTGGCATCTGTTTCCTTCAGTTCTCTTCTCAGAGCCACCAGCCCCAGACTCTTCTCATGCATCTGTAGTCCACTCTGCCCTCCCTCTGCCAGAGCCCAGGGTAAGTAGTTGCTAATGAAATTTTGTGTGTTGGCCCTTTGAGAGGCTCTCTGCATCTCCAGCTGTCTCTCCCATGCAGACAGAAACCTCCACTGCTTTTCACAGCTGGATGTTATTTGGGTTGCTTTCCTGGTTCTGGTGCTGTAGGCTGGGGAGCCCAGCTTAGGGTTTACACCCCACCCACACTGCTCAGGGGAACCCCTCGGCCATTGAGATATCTCTCTGGCATTTCAGCTGCCACCTATGTGAGCCCAGCCAGTCCCTCTCACGTCTCCTCTGCACTGTGTACCAGTCATGTTGTGAGAGGTGGTGTCTTCTGTCTGTTTCTGGTTGTAAGGCTTCTCTCCAGCTAGTGTTCAGTTGGCTATTCAGGATGATTTCTGTACAATTTAGTTGTAATTCCAGATTGGTCCTGGGAGGAGGTTAGTGTAGTTTCCACCTATTCCTTCATCATCTAGGGTCTTCCCAATTTATTTCTTGAGTTGACAGAGTTGTAATCATGCTAGAAGTACAGTTTTTTTGTTTTTTTCTCATTTATTGTAGTAAATAGTTCTTCAAGTTGTCATAAATAGCATTTTTCTGGTCCTCTAATAACCAGGAGAATGAAACAGTAAACTTAATCAGCCCCTTCTTTCACATCATGAGCCTGTCCAAGTTCTTGTTAGCATAATGAGCGTTTATCACCCTTCTATATGAAAGCATTTCTGCATCTAAGATTATTTCCTGATGAGAGACCCATCGTTATGGTTAGCGTTGGTTCAAAGTACAGGACATCTAAACACATTTGAGACACATTGAGACACATTGAGACACATTGTCAAAATACTTCCCTAAAAGATAGCACTGACTGAAAAGGTTTCCAAACATTTGCCCTACAGAAACCTGGAATGCCCGGGGAGGGTGGGTCTGAGCAGAAGGAGGTTGGAGTCAGAGTGGTTAGCCACAAAAATATAAAAATGCCTTCCCTGGGGCAGTGGCATTTGAGAGGGAAGGGCAGGACCTTGCTTCAACTCGAGGTGCAGATGCGAGGAACTGTTCACTGTGGATGAGGCATTTGGTTCATGGCCTCCAGAGTTCCCTTTGCTCTTGTTTCTTATAGTCCTTAGATGTAACTGTTTGTGTAAATGTCACTATCCCCTATTGAACTGAGTTCTCTGAACCCCTGACCCAGGGTATTAGCATTTTTATGTACCAAATTATTGTAAACTCCGCAAAGTGGGGAAAGGAGCTGGGCAGCAACTGAGGCATGGGCAGGGAAGGGGGCCCTTACCGCAGTGGGCCTGAGGCAGGGCCAGCTGGCAGGGAGCACGCCATACAGAAGGTGACAGACCTAATTGTCCCAGGTGAGGCAGAGCAGAATGTGGGTATGGGGTTGAAGACATGGGCTCTGGACTCAGCTCAGAGTCATTGTTCTGGCTTGTGCTACTGGCCACGTGACCTGAGGCAAACTGCTGAAGCTCTCTGTGCTTTATTTTCTCAAGGATGCAGACTACGGTGGTAACCTCAGTTTGGGTATAACTCAGCAGGATATTTTTAGTCATGTGTATATAAAAGGCAGTAATTTAAAGAGAAGGCAGAGAACTGATGAAATGTAACCTCTTCGTGTTGCTGAAAGCACAGTGTGGCCCACGGAAGTGCTGAGTAAATGTCAGCAAGGTGGGCTGATGAGGACAGTCACTTATCAGAGGGTCCATTAGGTGCCAAGTTGATTTTTCACAAAGACCATTTGGGAAGGGTTGTTTTTTGGGTGGTGCTCTGCCCTGTGGCAGACAGAACCACTTTCTTGACAATGCCCAGAGCTCGTCCTTTGGAAAACATCCTTGGCCTGGTCTTTCAGGGCTGGAGATACGTTTCCCAGTCTCATGCTCCTGTCCTCTTCAGGTGCTACAGGAAGGGGCACCTGGAGGATAGCCAGGTGACCCCAGACCGGGCTGTTCGGAGAGGCTGAGACTGGACAGGCCCAGTGTTAGACCACGCAGCAGTTTCCTAGGGCTACCTTAACAACTTACTCAAACTGGGTGGCTTATGTAGGGGTGGGGGGGACAGTTTTCCCCTCTACCCTTCTGAGGTTCTGTTCTTACCTGAGAGTCCTTGTAATAAAATATTAATAAGAGAAAAACAAGTTTATTAATACCTGCATCTTATGTATACATGGGAGATAGCCCAGCAAAAATGAGTACCCTAAGAAGTAGCTTTAGAATTTAGGCTTAAATATCATTTAATAGGGAAAAGGGAAGGGGGAGAGTAATTTTTAGGGAAGATAAATGGACCCTTTGAAGAGATGAAGAGATGAGGGAAATGTCGTAGTTTATGAAAAAGTTTGTCGGGGTGTGGTGGTGATCTCTGTCTCCTCCTGAGATGAGTCAGTCTTCCTTGGTCGATGAAACTCCTGGGGAAGAGATTTCTACAACTGAGTTCCTTTTGGAGGATTTTTATCTTTAAGCAGATAAGGGAAGTTCAGAAAAAGCCTCTTCTTGCATTTGCTGTTTTCACTTGTCTGCAGTGCAAAATAATCATTATACCAAAGTAGTAAATTTTGCTCCCCTTCATTTATAACAGAAATTTATTCTGTCATCCAAAACCAGGGTAATGACAGAGCCATGCTCCCTCCGAAGGCTCTAGGGGGACTCATTCCTGACTCCTTCTGACTCCCATTGGCTCCAGGCATTCCTTGCTTATGGTTACTTTACTCCAAATATATACCTCTGTATCCATGTGGTCTTCTCTTCTGTCTCTTAAAAGGATATTCGTCGTTGAATTTAGGATCCAGCCATAATACCTGCATGACCTCATCTCAATATCCTCAATATTCCCATGAAAATATGCAATGATACTTTTTCCAAATCAGGTCACATTTATGGGATTAAGTTGTGGGCATGGCTTTCAGGGGACCACTATTCACTCCCTCATGGGAGGACCAAAGGGTCTGTTGTGACCCTGCCCTTTGTACCCTAAAGTCATTGACACTTGGAGCAAGCATCTCTGGCCTGATCTTCTGGGTTTATGCCTCAGATCCTTTCTAGGAGATGGGAGGTTGAGAAAGGTCCCAGCAGAGGCAGGCCATTAGTGCAAACATTTGGTGCCCAGGATTGCCGGAACATTAGTGTACCAAGTCAGCCATGCTTTGTTGCCCAGACATTCTTGAAAGGATGGCATTTGGAGTTCACATGAGAGGTTGATAGATCCTAGTCAGAAATCTTTGCCTCTTATGTAAGCAGGTGAACATGGTGGTAGGTAATTATAGCTGCGGTTGGATTTTTGTGGCGAAGGAGCATGGCTGGGAGAAACAGACGCTCTGTGGCGCAGGCGAGGAATGTGAGGGCGCGCTGAATTTCAGTTACCAGTGTCATGTAGACAGTCCACGAGTGCGACTGTCAACAGTAGAATTCAAGTAAGAAGCTATTGTCGGTCATTGTGGATGGAGGTCAGTCGTGGGTTATATTTCAGGGTCAATAACTGGCTTTAAAACTACAGTCAGTGAAGCAATTATTACTTCTGAGTTTGTTTTCCTTTCTGCCTTCTTGTGGTCAAAGCTCTGTTGAAATATTTTAAGGTAATTGTTCTCTCTCTCTTCCTTCTTCCTACCTACGCCCTCCGTGTGCTTTTCCTGACGCCGCTGCTCTCCTCTGTCCTCTTCTCCAGACTGCTCAGTGCTGCTGAAAATGTTAGCAGGACAGCTGTTTCCAGAGTGGTTTCAAAGTGGGCCCCTGCAGAAGCTCACGTGGTTTTTAGAGATTGGTCGTCTTGGACCACATGCCCCCTTCCCCACGCGTGGGAAGCGGTGCCAGACTATTTCTTGGCTCTACTCCAAGTGTGTCAACAGTCAGTTGGTTTCCAGTTCACCAACAGCAGAATGATCTTGGGTAAACATGGCCGTTGGAAAAAAGCAAATACTGATTTTGGCAGTTATAAATTTTCAGGTATCTGGTCCCTTTAGTGTCAGTGGACAATATAGGAACTACACCAAAGGGTGTGGCACCAAGCACCACATCTGGCTAAAATATATTGGTAGAAATATATAAATAAAACTTTTAAAAGACAATGTCATTTCTCGCCCTCTCTCTCCCTGTTGCCCCTTTTCTCCCTGTTTCCCTCTGAACAAGTCTGAGTGCACCCTTAGCACCTAATTTACTTGCTTAAAGCAAGAGCATCTCAATTTGACTTTAGCCTATTGACATTTAGTCCAGATAATTCTTTGTTGTGGGCCTGTCCTGTGCATTGGAGGATGTTGAATGGCACCCTTGGCCTCTAACCATCAGATGCCAGTTGTGACAACCAAAAATGTCTCCAAATAAGACCAAATGTCCCCTGGTGGGCAAAATCACCCATGGCTGAGGACCACTGGCTTAAGAAAATCCTCCCCAAAGTGGTAGTGCATAAGCCCTTCTGAGTTTCTGGGGGAGGTGGAGGGTTTATATGTGTAGGAGTGGAGGTTGGGTCTTTTAACCTTGACTTGCACTCCTTGAGATTCATCATTTGACACAGCTGTGGTTTCATGGAACTGAGGGAGGTTGGTGATTATCAAATCAACATTATTGGCTATTAACTTTCAGAGCAGGCTTTAGCTATTTTCCTTCCCTGGCTCATTGCCATTCCACTTGGGGCTTTAAAAAGGGGATGCCAGTCACACTGAGGGTGCTCGGGAGATGAGCCTGACACCTGGGACCTTTCTGTTACCTGATCCCTCAAGTGGGCAGCAAAGCATGACAGCAGTCTCTTGCCCATCACGCCTGTGAATCAACCCAACTTTCTTCGTGTCATCAGAGGGAAGGTGCCGACCTCCGATGTCAGGGTGACACGCTGTTTGGGTAGATGTAGCTCCTGGACTTTCTGAAGCGTGACTGCATGGACCTGCAGCCGGCTCATTGTCTTGCTTCTTTAGAAAACTTCAAAGACTTGATCTCCATGGACCTGTCAATCTGCCTTTTAAAGCCTTAAGCATTTTCATCATTTAAACACAGTTTCACAGTTTTTATTGCAGTCATGTCATTGCTCGGACCCAATTAGGATAAAAACACTGTATGTTACTTTCATGCTGCTTCCCATTTTTCTTTTTGGTTTTTAATTGGAAATCGCAAATATCTGCAGAAGTAGAAAGAACAGTTGTGAGCACCATGTACCCATCACATAGCTTCAGTGCTTATTAACGTGTGACCCATTTTGTTTCAACAAGTACCCCTCCTTCTCCACTTGATCACGTTGAAATAAATCTTCAATATCATATTTCATCTGTGTATTTTTCAGTATACAACTCTAAACGACTGGAACTCTTTTAAAAACATAATTATTATCCCTAAAAGCAAATGAACTGGTATTATACCTAAAAAAGCCTCAATACTAAATACCCACTGCATTTGGTTGACGTGTCTCTGAGGTCTCTGAGGTCTCTGCAACTCCTCTTTGTTTATTCCTGCTGCTCAAGGGCAGGACAGACACGGGAGACCATCTTTCCTTCTCCGTGTGTCTAATGTGTTGACGTGTGGAACACCTAGTACCCGATACCTGATAGGAATGCGGTAGGTACCTGCTTTTCTTCTAGTTCTATAAGTTACATTCTTCCTTCCAGGTTCTCTGAATAGGAACTCAGTTGTTTTCTCAAGGGAAATACTCAGCTGGCAGGTGCCTTGGATTACCTGTCAGCTCCTGCTTTAGGTGGTCTGCTATCAGCCTTTTATTCATCCTCCCATAAATGATGCCTTTTTAACTTACTCTCTGCCGAACTTTTCTATCCCAGTATGTGTGGTACCAGCCAGAGGTCTGAGTGTACATGAAAATGTAGTACCTAGAGGCTAAAAGTTCTGTAAGTGATAAAACTGAGCCCAGAATACTGCTTCCCAACACTTTCATTCCAGAATCCTTTCATGGCTCCTGCCTTTCCTTGGTCTTTGTTGCCCTGGCCACATTCCCTATGGAGCTACCCCTCTCCCACACTCCCAGGGGTCTGCAGGAGGCATATGTAGACCCCTGAGTCTGCACTATCACCCTGCAATTGCCCTTCTCACGTGTCTATCACCTCCTCCTGCCACACCCCTCCCTGCCTCTTCCGGCCAGTGCCTGGCTTCACAGGGGAGCTGATGGAAGCACTGAGCGGGGCTTTGCTCTCCCCAGGCTCTCGGTTCCCAGCGGGCAGCCGCAGCGCCCCTGCTGATGATGAGCCCATTAACAACACAGTCCCCAAACTGACCTTTGCCTCTCTGTTTAGGCCGTGCCTTCCAGTTTACACAACACACCCTGAGCGAGGTGTGGTTTCCCCAGAAATTGTGCCCCTCTTGACATTCTCTTTTGCACCCCCTTACCTGCTCTTTGACCTCACCGAAACCTCCCTATTGAAACTCTCCTTGTGCTCCCACTCTGCTAGGCTTCTCAGCTTTCACTTTGTTCTCTGAGGGCCCCGAGCTCCCCAGTGCCCTTCGCCTGGACCCTCGAGAATGAAAGCCACATGGCCTCCTTTGGGTGTCAGCAGTTAGGGACTGGTGCCCACGCGCATTGTGATCCACCACCCTGGCTCGGTCCTCTTCCCCTGTGACATTGTTTTAGGGGCCCCTGCTGCACACATGCTCAGGTTCCTCTGGGAAGCATACAGACTGTCACCTCACTTTCAATCCCCTTACTGCATGCCATCCTCAGTACCCACTTTCATAGAGCACTCCCCTGCCATCTCACATGGAAAACAGAGGTGCCACCTGCTCAGCTTTCCTTCCTCTCTGCAAATGGTCAGTCTGCAGGAAGAGCATGAAGGTGGAAAAATCTCCCACAAGCCCTCCTTTCTCCAGGAATCTCCCTTCTTCCCAGGATCACTGTTTCTCCTTCCCTTCAGTCTACAACTTGCTCAATTCCCGAGTCTTGTTACAACAAAACCAGCCAGCTTAGACGGGATGTAGCTTCCTGGGCTTAGAATCAGCTGATTCCTGCCGAAAGCCAGGTGGGAATGCAGCTGCCTGGCTCTGACCCCAGACCTTTAACCTTTGATCGAGGGCACTAGAAAGGTCACAGTCTTCTTAGGAGCCCATCCATTGGCTGGCATTAAGAAAGGAGGTTTGAGACTGGATGTGACTGAAGTGACTGTCATGTGAGTCATTTGACCCTTAGGCTACTCAACCCTCCACCCCTTCGTATTTCACGTACTATCTGTCTTCCCATCTTAACGCTGGATTCTTCAGGCCTCTTCATTTTCCTGTCCCTCCGAATACATTGTCCATGGTTGGTGCTTGCTAGTGCGTGCCTCACTCACCTAGAAATTTTTATCTTTTAACCTATACTCGATGGAAAGCTTTTAAAAAAACAACATTATTAAATTTGTGTGTGTGTGTGTGTGTATGTGTGTAATTAACACGTGACAGTTTTGCTTAGTTGACATGTAATCATTGCACATATGAACTTTAGTTTGTATGCGTTTGAACATTTCTGAAAGCAGGACCCATCAACACTCTGTCATATCACCATGTCGGTTGTAATCCATGGGGTTTTGTACTAGAAGAACTATGGCACCGTAGTTGTAGATATAAAAATATTGTGGTGCTATAGACCCCAACCTAGCTATGCCATGGGAAAGTTGTTCCACCCCCTTCCCAAGTGGCTGGTTTGTTTCTGAAAGTATAGAGATGCAGTTCCCTTTCTCCCTCTGCGCCCAGTTTTGACAAATCTGGAGTGAGATCACAGAAAATTGAGGATTTGGGTTATTTGGTCAAGAGTAGTGTTCCTGGAAGGAAAGACTAGTTAGTAGGTTTATAACCTGTTTGGGGCTAACGTGGCTATAGTGCAATTCAATAAAAATGAAATGTCTGAAAAAGAAGACATACAAAATATTAGAATGTTTTTATTTAATTCAGTCAACATAAATAACTTTGTTAAATTGCTACAAAAATTTCCCAGTGTTACCCTCAGTTTCTGTGCTTGCGTTACCGCAGACCAATCACGACCTGACTGTGGGCAGAGCACCCTGTGGGCAGAGCACCCTGTGGGCAGCACCAGGCAAGGTAGCGGGGGGGTTTACTCTATCGCTTTTCATGGAGTCGTTTTGTTTTTTAAACCAGATTATTCCCTCTTACTCTGATCCCTGCTGACCACTAGGGAAACACAGCTGGGAAGTACCCAGAAGTCCACTAACCCTCCAAAGTCAGGTCTAATGTTTGTTTGCCATTCCTTTTTTAAAAAGTCGGTGTTTAATCCTCAGTTTATCAAGTGTTCATTACTTCATCCACTGGAAGCCAACAGAAGGCAGGTGAATGCCCCTCCCCCCCCACCCCGGTTTATGGAAAATACCCAGCCCTCCCCTTGTCTTGTAGCAGAAATGTGGGTTTAAATATTTTCTCAGCTGCATAGAGTGAAATTCTAACACCTAAGGTTGTAACAGCCAGAAGAAATGTTATCATATTCTGATTGTGAGATGAAAAGTATGGATTGGGAATTGCTTTTTAAATAGCACAGCGATTACGTGTTTTGACTCTCTGTCTGAAGGGGTCTGTCTGGTGATTGTGTGACGTTTTATGCTCCAGGTAGCTGCAGTTGTCTTACTGGAATGCGGAAATTAAATATTTAAATCTTAATGGGATTGCCAGGAACTGTTAGGGGGAGTTTGCAACGTAGCTCAAAAAAGAAGTTCAAGTGAATTTTAGCATCAGGGTTGTGCTCAAATGACTCCAGTTCTGGTGGGTTGGCGTGGAACGTGTTTCTGCTGCCATGAAAAGGAATGAGGATCTAGAGAAGGCTTGTACCAGAATTATAATGCAAGACACATATACTTTTAAATTCTCTAGTAGCCTAGTAGCTGCATTTTAAAAAGGGGAAATTCATTTAAATATATTTTTAACCTAGTACCTCGAAAATGTTAACATTTCAAAATTTAAAAGTTAGTAATGAGGTATTTTACCTTTTTTTGTACTAAGTCTTGAAATCTGTGGACTTCACATTCATTGTACACCGCAATCCGGATTAGCCACATTCCAAGCGCTCACTAGTCATATGTGGCTAGCAGCTTTAATGTTGGGTAGTATAGGTATAGAGAATCAAAGTCACAGTGAGGTAGATAGTTTGAATGATTACCCAAGTCATTTTATATTTGAATTAGGATTTGGCCCAAAAGAATTGTAAACGATTTCGCAGTGACCTAAGTGAGGACAGCACGGACCCACTGAGAAGTCATCCCTCCCCTACCACCTTTGGCCAGCTGCATAGGTGGAGTGATTTTTTTTCTTTTAAATACAAGGGTGATATGGAGGAGACCTGTTCCTGGAGAAGACTTTGCTATTTGAATACATATTTATTCATTCTGTTTCAACAAAGAGCAAGCAGAGGCGAAGTCACTCTGGGTGGCGAAGCCGGTGGTGCTGGGAATAACACACAGATATATAACGAGGAAGCAGAAAGTCCTCTTGGTGCCCAAGCAGACCAGCCAGGAGCATCCAGGGCCTTCAGGCTCTGGTTTCCTGCTTGGAAGTGGAGGTCTGGGGGATGGGCATGCAGCGTCCTGCCTGCAGTCACCCAGCCTGCTCCCGCACTGCCAGGAATCATTACCCAGGCCTGCGGAGTTCGTCCTGGGTCACTTGTGTCCTGCTGTGTGCAACGGGGAACCAGGAGATGGAGATGGCCATAACTTTATTTGATAGGCATAGAATTTTATTTCTACTCAGTGAAAACAGCTGTATTATACATTTTCTGATAAAATAGCAGCTTTATAAAATGTTTGTATTGAAATGATATCATATCTGGTATTTGCTTCAAAATAATATCGAGGGGGCTGGGGGAGAAGTAAGAGGGAGGTATGGGTGAAATAAGGCTGATTATGAGTTGGTAATTGTTGAATCTCGGATGAGTACTGTAAGGCTCATTATAATGTTCTCTGTATTTTGCACATGGTGGAGCTTTTTAGTAGAATGTTTTACGTATTTATATGGTGCATGAAGTTGTAAAGAAAAGTTACAAAACCCTATTCCTGAAGACAACTTGGCCATTAATCAGAAAACATTATTTTAAAACCATCTCTTGGAATTTTCAGACTGTGAAAATACCTGGAAGAAATACAGGAAAGGTAAGCATATCTTGCTCTCACAGAGATTTTATTCTAGTGAGAGAGCCAAAAGATAACAAACTGGGAAAAGAAAAAAGTCAGTATCTGTTGCAGACATATTTCACTCCAGACCTTATGCCTGTTAGGGAGGTTGTCCAGCCTTTTCTGGAGTGAAGTGAGGCTCAGAGGACCCCCACTGCCCTCGTTCACTCAGCAGGAATATAAGGGAACCAGGATGCTGGTGGCCATGGGTGACCCAGCAGTAGCCTCTGTGCGGGGCACTCGAGTATACCTCAGCTGTCATTGCCATAGAGCCTGTGGAACCAGTATCAGAAGGAATACAACATGATATAATGAGTCACCAAATTCTGCAGAGAAACCTGCAAGACCCATGAACATTCAGAGAACGACAAGAGAAGGGGGATCCACAGGGGAAGGGAGGTTGCTTGGAAAAGGGGAAACTTGGAATGACAGATCAAGGACAGAAAGACATATGGCTAAGGAGAATTAATTCTCAAAATGTTCCGAGAGGAGGAGGACGTTTCAGTGACAAAAGGACTGTTGGAAGTGGGGGGATTCGGCTTTGAATGAAATGTACCCAAACCATCGGCTGGTTGAGGAAGGAGAAGAGGGATTAAGTCTTTTGGGAAACATATCAGGTGGCAATTTATGAAGACCAGATGGCACGTGATAAGAGATAGTAGGGAGGCAGAATCGCTTTGGAAAGAACTTTGAGGGATACAAGAGCTGCTAATCAGAGTCAAGTGATAACACGTTTTTAGTTATAAAAAATGAGTCCCTGATTTCCACATTATGTGTACCTGATGAGCTAGTTTGGTCTTGATTAGCCAAACCATCTTGCCAAATGACCCTGTGTTCTTGGTGATACTATTTTAGGTTGCCCAGAGGCTGATAAGATTTCATGGTGCTCCTTGATTCTCTCTTCCCATTGTTTTTATGTGGTCATATGTTGGCTCACAGCACTCAAGCAATCAGGCTTTGAGGGCTGGAGGAGGGAGCCATTATGCATATTCACAGGGGGGTTAGCACGTCTCCTAAGCAGGATGCCCACTCCCTGTCCTGGCTGCGGTTCTGGGATATTCCAGTGTAGTTGATGCATTTTCCATTGGTCAGGAAATGCCTTGAGGAAGTCATATTCTCTTCTCATGTCTTTCAGCTGGATAGTTTGTTTTACTATAAAAGCACTTCTCCAGGTGCTAATATGGAGGAGTAGCCCTCGAATTCAAGGTTGAGGTGGCAGCGAGAATAAAAGTGGAGAATATATAACTTCTCGGGGTTGTTCTACCAGGTTGGAGCTGTGCGTGGGCAGCCTTTCTTCAACCTGACGACTCTGATATATGCAAGTGATGACCAGCTAGCCGGGAGGACCCCAGACCCTCATCGAAGCTTCCCAGAGCCGAGCCCACCTTGTCTCACTTTCAGCTTCCCCCCAGGCTCTGCCCTCCTGCAGACAGGGCCCCTTGAGGACTTCTCTGGCTTTGGCACCTGGAAGACACCTCCTAAGTGTCTTACCCTTCTCTTCTCACTTGTGCGCTTTTTAAAAGAACTTTTTTTTTTTTTTATTTTAGTAGATTTTATTTTTAGAGCCGTTTTAGATTCCCAGTAAAATTGAGCAGAAAGTACGAACAGTTCCCATATACCCATTCTGCAAACATGCACAGCTCCCCACTGTCCACATCTCACACCGAAGCGGTACATTTGTTACAGCTCACGAGCCCGCACTGACACGTCCTTGGACATGTCCAAGGTCCACAGTCTACACTGGAGTTTACTCTTGGTGGCGTACATTCTGTGGGGTTGGACAAATGTAGAATGACATGCATCCACCATGATAGCGTTATACAGAATAGTTTCACTGTCCTGAAAATCTTCTGTGCTTACCCTATTTATCTCTCCATCTTTAACCTCTGGCAACCACTGGCCATCTCCATAGTTTTGCCTTTTGCAGGCCATATGGTCGGAATCATATAGTGTGTAGTCTTTTCCTATTAGCTTCCTTCGCTCAGTAATGTGCACTTAAGTTCTTCATGTCTTTTCATGGCTTGACAGCTCATTTCTCTTTACAGTAGGATAATATTCTAATGTGTGGACATACATTCTTGCTCTCCTCACTGCAGCTCTCACCTGACCTTCCTGAGAGAAGTACTCAGATAGGTGATGAAAACACTCACCTACTTGTGCCTCCGGTTCTACTGTCAGTACTTCGAGTGACTCTGCTCTGCCACAGGGTCTTAAATTGGACCAAGAAAGTGAGAATGATAAACTGATGTGCTTTAGGGTTTAGGGATGAGGGAACAACTTATAGAGAGGAGTCTTTTTTGTCTCATTGTCTAATCATTATACCTCATAAAGCCTTTGTTTACTTTTTGGGAGGGGGAAAGAAGGCACAAATAAGTGTTGGTGTGCTTCCCTGATTGACAACAGACCGAACAGGAGGGAAGCTTATTCAAAGACACAGGTTTGTGGCTGAAGAATGAGTATTGGTCAACGGCTGGGACCAAGCGAGGAAAGGGGGACTTCAGCTGGGGCCTTGACCTTCAGATTCTAGGGAAGATGACCACAGAATGAGGTCGCACCTTCTCTTCAGTGTGTGTATATGCATATACACACAGCACACAACCCCATTCTGACCCTGCGGCTGTAGCCTCGCTTCTGGAAGCCTCCTACTCCCATCCCCGTGTCTTGGAGTTATTAGACAAACAAGATACATTTGTTAATTCTTCATTCATTTGTTCAGTACTTAATTAGGAACTGTGATCTGAGCCGAGACTAGAACTGTGGGGGAAGCCACCGTTTTTGCCCTCCAGGAGCTCACAGTCTAGTGGGGAATGCAGACACTTAAACAGATTGTTTCAACATAATGTGGAAGATGCAGATAGAAAAATCTGGCCATTGAAGTCTCCCTAGACTAGGTGGAGCTTGGTGGGCAGCCAGATGAATAGGGGCATGGGGGGAGGGCATTTTAGGCATGGAGGACTGGAGGCCAAAGGCCACTGTAGGGGAAGCAGCTCAGAGGGTGCAGGGTTCCAGGAGGAGTGCCGACTCAGTGGTGCTGGAGCCCAGGCTGCCAGGGCAGGTCAGGTGGGAGGTAAGGTGGCAGGCAGGCCCTGGGACTCCTTATGGCCTATTGAGGACACAGCGTAAAGGACTGTCCTAGTCTGTTCACTCTGGTCAACAGCTGGGACTGGGCAGGGATGCTGCAATAGATGGAAATAAGCCAAACCAGACGTCGGGGACTGCAAATAGGAACGCCCTGGCTACTGCCTGTTTTGTAGGAGACATGGGGGTGGGGAAGAATCTATCACATTGTCTTTTCTGAAAGTCCGAAGTAAAATTAGAGCAGCGTTTCTTTGCCCTTCTCATCCCCTAACCTTAAAAAAACACAACTGTTAAAAATTTTTCTGAAATATATTGTCAGATTTTGTCATAATGAATTGAATTTAGCAAGAGCATTTTTTCATTTGTTCACTTGAAAATAGTGCAACATCTCAGGGTTATTTAAACATTATGTTCGCAGTATTGAAATAATTGGTATAGATTACTCCTCGATATCTACAGTCCACGCTTAGTCGCTTTTTTCCACAAATTGGTGATAAAAGCTTATTTGTGTATAGTTTCTTTCCAGAAGATAAATGTGTTTCTTCTTCTTTCTCCCAAAGGAGAATTTCTGCATAGCTCTGATTAATTGCAATTCCTAGTAGTTTGAATGTTAGTTAATTTGGCTTTTATTGAAAATAATTGGCTGTAATAATATACTGAATGTGGTACTTGGTCTAGAGACACAAATTTCCTTCTGACCCAAAAGTCATAAGAAAAAATACCTTCATGTGTGTATATGCGGAGTGGGGGGCAGTTGCAAAGGATGGGAGATTATGGTGGGAGTGAAAAAATTTTTTGAGAAAAAAAATATAAATTGCTTTAGAGTGAGCATTTCAAAATCAACTTAAAATATATAAAAGAGTAACATATATATTTTGATCAGTTTGTAAAGTGAGTTAATGATATACTTATATAAGCTTATTTATTGATTCCTCTATTCATATAATCAAATGTTTGTGGAGGATTCTTGTACCCACTGTTGAAGGGCTAGGGGTATAGTCTTGTACTAAGTAGAGTTCGCTGTTCTCATGAAGCTTACATTCTAGTTGCCCACATTACTAATTGAACTTTAATATGGTGTTTAATTTTTAAATTTTTTTTTAGATTTTAATTCATTTTTAGAGAGAGAGGAAGGGAAGGAGAAAGGAAAAGGGAGAGAAACATCAATGTGTAGTTGCCTCTCACATGCCCCCTACTGGGGACCTGGCCCACAACCCAGGCATGTTCCCTGACTGGGAATCGAACTGGTGACTCTTTGGTTCGCAGGCCAGCGCTCAATCCACTGAGCTACACCAGCCAGGGCATGTTTGTTTAAATTTTTGAAGGAAGGGAAACTGAGGTATAGAACAATGAGAAATTAATGGCAAATCTGTTTTTCCAGTTGTGAAAAGCATATAAAGACTAAGTGCAGTAAAGTGATATAATTAAAGCACTTCTGTTGCCCTTCTAGTAGCCAGTGTTTCACACTCCTTTGCACTAATATTGTTTGTACCATACACTGCTCTTTTAGGGGTGTTGTGCTTAGTTATGTAATTGTGAGTTTAGTGGGGTAAAGTCAGTCTTTAATAGTCACTTGTGTAAAAGAACTAATTATAACATTTTTTTTTCCAAGTGTGGTGTGGGGCACTTGTCACAAAACTAGGCCACAAGAGTGAAGGAGTCTGTACAGATAATGCTGGAACCATTTGTTCATCATCCATATTATCTTACTAAAGTGTCTAATGTTCTGCACTGGAGAAACTCCTTAATTTTGTTTGAATCGGCATTTCCTATGTTTATGCCAAGAGTCTTTTGTGCATGTAACCCCTCTTGTTTCCTAGTTTGCTGGACTACTGACTCTGGAGGACTACAGGGGGCTTTCTGGAGATTTTCTCTTTGTCCTGCAAAGGGAAAGGGAAAGGTTGCATACTTTTCTCATCTCCGAAGGCTTGGGCATTGATGCTTCGGACTTGTGCTTGACTGAGTTTCCTTTGACCCCAGCCCCTAGCACCCAACCTCTCGCTAGGAAATCAGGAAAGGGAAGCTATGAAAAGAGAATTGGACATTTCTTCTTGGAATCAGGTATCTTCAGACCTAGCAGAGCTGGCCCAGTCATTCAGCTGTACTTTCAATGAAAAAGTTCTCAATGCTTCAGAGAAAATAAACAGGACAAACCCTTGGCATATGGTAGAAGTTGGAGAAAGTTGGGAGAATCTTGTTTTGAAAATTTCTCCTCTTTTCTCTTTGGTTCTTTCCATCTCTGTTTTAGGGCTACTGAAGAACTAGCTGGTTTCTTCCTTTCCTTCTTGGATTTTATGATTTTGAGTAACTGGTGATAAATACGTCAAACGTTAAGGGTAACTTCAAACCAAGCATGGTATACTCAGCTTACCTTTAGCTGACTTTAGTTGATTCTTTTCTGTTTTACTTGGTCGTATAAAAACACTTCTGTTAACTTGGGCAGCAAACGTTCTTTGAGATGATGCCCACCAGGGCCCATCTTCTGGTTTTTATGCTTGTGCAGGTGGTTTTAGGGCAAGGCTTGAATGTGATTTGCTCTTCTCTGCCTTTTGCAGAAATCTTAGGACAAGTGTGTTGTCCTGGTTGTGTGGGATCTGTACCACGTAGTGACATTCCAGCCACGCGCATCATGTAGGTAGCTTGAGACCCCTCTGCTGCCTCAAGTCCCCTTCATCTTGGCCCCACATTCCCGTGAAACATGAAAAACAAGAGTCCATAACACCCTCACTGTGAAGAAGTGCCCTGTGTGGTCTTAACCACGTTATTTAATATGTGTTTTGTTTCTGTAGTACTGTTAGGATGATAGTTGATAGTAGATGTACTGTTTCCCGGACACTTCCTGGGCTCCAGGCACTGTGTGGAGGACTTTACCTGTACTCTCTCATTTCGTGTCCATGTCTGAAGTAGCTAAGTATTACCACCTCTGTTCTGGCGGTGAGTGACCTGGGGACCTGAGACGTGTGTTTAAGCTTCCCAAGCAAGTAGGAGGTGTCCTGGGATGCAGAAGTAGTGAAGCCCTGCCCTGATGTCCTGCTTTTGGTGACAGGCATTTTAGCCAGTAGCTTTTGGTGCTTTTTGGTCACGTTTACCTGTACTTCTCGAAATACTCCAGAAAAGGCACGGCGTGGGATCTGCCAAATGATTTCTTCTCTGATGATCTGGAGAAGACTACTTTAACTTAAGGCAAGGTCCCTTTAAATAACAAACCCCTGGCACCTTTAGAAGAAGTTTCTATTGAATTGGAAGGGTCTTATCCATGTTTAAAATAAGTATTTTAAGTAGTTAACTGTTCTACAGTCATATTCTGCCCCAGTGTTCTGTAGGCAACAGACAATGGGCTGTTCCATCACCGCTTTCCCTGAGCTGGAGCTCCAGCGAGACCATGTTTGACTGCTGAGCATCATCACTCATTGCTTTAGGTACATTGTCTTCTGTACTCACTGTACTCATTGTCCTCACCGTACCCCCTTTGCTGGGGATTGTTACAGAGGAGCAAACAGAGGTACAGAGAGGGACGGTCAGTCACTTTACGCGGAACCACTGTGTTATTACTTCCCCTAAACGCAGTGTTACATCTCATAAATCCTAATGCATCTCAGCCTCAAACATGGACTTGCCTGGCTCCCTTACATCCATTTAGGAAGATTCCTTTGTACTGAGGAGCAGTCAGTTCAGAGGCTGGTGGTGGGCACTGGGTGGCCTGTGGGTTTGTCTGAGTTGTGCTCTGGAGACAGAGATTCTTAGTTATGTCTCACAATTACTCCTCTCTGAAATTGGGTGGTCGTTCTTGTCCATTGTCTACCACTGAGGAAAATGTTGAGGGGGAGAGGAAGCCTCCAGGAGATGAAGGGGGATTAACAAGATTTGTACTTGACATTAACACACCTATAGAGGGATTTGTACATCTACAAGGGATTATGGCTTTTAAACCAGGTTTATAATTATGGTATTATGAGGATTTATGTGTTACATGGAACTTCTGAACCTTTAAAAATTGGGCAATGAGAAGAACAAATTTGTTTGCTGGAAATAAATTGAATATAATGGGCCCAATATGGGAATACATTTTTGTATTTTATAGTCCAGATAGAAAAATAAAGCTTTTCTTATTAAATACAACCCAATGGAAATAAATCTGCAGAGTGATTAAGAATATTTTAACCATAGAAATGGCCATCTGGACAAGTATATCCCCTTTTTAAAGTCTGTTCAAATACTCTTCATTAGTTCCCTTATTAATCAGGAAGGAATTGACCTGATGCTTAAAGCAGGTTTTTGCCTTGGTTACACTACCAGCTCTGAGTTTCTTGCTTCGGCTGCTTCAGCTGTAGCCCACAGGCAGTACCTGTAAATCTTGATTACCGTGATTGCAGGGTGTATTGTTCTGTTTTCAAGTGGGAGGGAGTGATGGAGAAGGTGGAAAATGAAAAGCAGCCCTGCACAGCGGCGCTCCTTTGGCCACGAGTAACCAGCTCACCAGAGCTATCGTAAGTAGAGCAAAGATGATAGTAAGGATGCCGGCGTGTCTCAGGAACCCGAAGGTAGTGATGAAGTGGTCCTGAGGGGTGCACGGGACCCGGAGATCCGGGAGGGAACCCTCTGTTCAGTGTTCACCAGAACCACCTGTGTGACACAGGCCTTACTGAAGCAAGAGAAAAGCTGACAGAGGAGGAAAGTAGACATCTATGTAGTTTATCAGTTTACACTTGAGCATGAGATTAAAAAATGGTTCAATCGTATTCTTTGGAAAAATAATATGTGTTCGCCATATGAAATTCTAATAGCAAAAACAAAGTAAAACTTCTGAAATTCTGATAATCAGGGTAATCGTCACTATTTTGATCAACACCCTTCTAGGTATTTCTTAGTACATCCAGGAAGACACATGTGCGTTTACACACACTCACACACGTGCACACACACAAATGGAATCAGCCGTTTACGGCCATGCGCCTGTTTTATTCACTCAGAAGGATACCCCGGATGCCATTTCATGACAATAAGTTTAGACCTCCATGGTTTTCAGTGTCTGTGTAGTTTATTCATGTCTCCTGTTTGTGGACCTTTAGGGCATTTCCTTTTTTTCCTCATAATTATAAACAGTGCTCTGTATAAGTGTCTTTCTGCTTGCACAGTCATCTACTTTGAATAGCGTTTTTAGAAAGAGGATTTCTGGATCAAAGAGCATGCCATCTTACACACTGGCGTGATTGCTCAGGTGGTTACATCATGAGATGTGTCCACTTGTAACTATGTCAGTTTGACAGGTGATGAATAAAATCTCAGTGTTCAAAGTGTTGTATTTTTTCATTATTAGTGTAGTTGAGTCAACTTTCTTATGGAAAGTTGTTGTGTCCATTTTGAGGGGAGTATTCATTCCCTTACAGCAGAAAAGTACTCAAAATACTTTTCTTTCATTGGTTATTGGTAGTGGGTTGATTTTCAAAGCATTTTTGCATGATAAGGATAGCAACCTTTTGTAAGTTTCTTATGTAAATGTTTTACTTAGTTTCTTATTTTATCTTTTGACCAAAATATCAGTGTTTTGGTTTTGTTTTTTATTTTTGATTTGTTTTGCCATTCATATATTTGAGATTTTTAAAAATGTAGACAGCCAAATGTCTCAGTCCTTTATAGTCAGATTATGGTGTCATAACATCATGTTTAAAAAGAAAGGCCTTTTCTATCTCTATAGTATAAAACTATTCATCTGTGTATTCTTCTAGTACTTACTTGATTCTATTTTGAGTTTATATCTGTTATAAGTAGAAAGAGGTCTAGATTTTTTTCTTCCTCCTAAATAGCAAGCCAACATCACTTGTGAACTAGTCTCATGTACCTGCCTACCCACATCTGATTCCTTGTGGTTGGTCTGCTTCACAGGGATCCTTGCTTCTGTATCTGGTTGTGTAGTATGTTTCACCGATTCATATGTATGTCCTCACTCAGACTTCTATTTGTTTGCTGGGGCTGGCGCACTTTGTTGATTTCTACAATTGATTGTGGTGCTTCTCTGGGCTTCCATAGAGTAAGGTGTGAAATGGTTGGCTCAGTGCCACAAAGAATTGGGATTGAAGTGGGAACAGTTGAAGCAGGAAAGAACCACTTCACAGATGCATTAAAGGAACTAAGCAGGAGAAAAGTGAGCAGGACAAGAAGAGCTCACGTAGACTAATTTGCAGTGTCGGCGATTTTTGTTATAAACACTGGTGGGGACAGGAAGGGGGATGTATATATCTGGTCTTTGTTTCCATTCAAAGCCATTAAGCATTTCTACTACAGGGAAGAAAATTATGTGTTTTGCCTCTTTGCCAACAGTAACATAATTTTGGTCTTCGAAATAAGTGTCTTGGGACCTCAATTCCCTGTTGGGAAAGAAAATTCCCAGCCCATGTGTTGCAGCGGAAATTCATTATTTCCTGAGTTATTTCCTTTCATGCTTAGTGAAGGGGAAGTGACCAAATGTATAGATTGAGTGTTTTTGTTTTTTTGTGTTTTTTTCCCAAAACTGATGTCTTTAACATTACTTGATTCTGATGGTTTTTATTATTATTTTAGTTATTGCTGCTGAAGGCTTCTCAGATGCTTCAGGATATCTTCAGGGAAGTTGACTCTCCATAAACTGAGCATTGAGGTGAGTCCTTTAAAAAGATGTTTCATTCTTATCGACTGTCCACCCCCTGCACAGTAAAGTTTTACAGAGTGTTAAAACATTGTCACTTCCTCTGCCTTGTCTGATTGTAACCATGCTTCTGTGATGCAGGGGTGTACTTGCCTGGTCTTATTACTTCCATTTCAATTTGATGTTCGTCCTGGTAGTTGGTGGGGTGATGGTCAGGGTTTATGGGGGCGGCAGTGAGTAATTGTTTTTTTACTTTTATTGTATGAATTCTAATTCATTCACTTTTAAACTTTTGCTTTATAAACTTTTAAGTGCTGGATAAGGAAGCGATGTGGAAACTTCCAATAGTCTCTGCGCTGAAGCTGTGTGGTAGTTCCTGGAGCTCTCCAGGGATGCTTCACAGCTGCTCTCGCATGAGATAAGCGAACTTTGGTTATCGGTGGTGTGCTTTCCCGTTGCTTGTCCTGGTTGTGGCTGTGTGATCTCAAGCAGGGTGGATGAGATAACCTGGGCGGGGGTGGGGGAGGAGCCAGCTCCTGTCCCATGCGTCTTAGGCATGCCTTGACTGAGGCCTGCGGGTGAGGAAAGAGCAGCTTCCACTCTCAAAGCCTTGCACCTGGCGCACCAGATGTGCCAGCTCTGTACTCGACCAGCTGTACAACTGGGAACAGATGAGTTCATCACTGCTAGTCTCCATGTCCCTGTTGTAAAATGTATAGGCTGGCCCAGCGTAGCTGTCCCCACACTCACCGATTCTGTAGAATAGGAAAAAAATTCTGGACCAATTTTTACTATGTTTCGGGGGGCTGTTTGTAGATGCAGTTGATCATTGTTAATACCGGTTGAGTGCATGAAGGTTTACTGCATATTTGAGTACTATTCTATTTCGCATTTAAAATTTTCCATAATCAAAGACTTGTTTTCAGAAATAGCTATCACTGCAAATATCATTTCATTAGAGAAGAAGTACTTTAATGGTGAAGGAGTAGAATGTCATAAATTTGTCTGCAGGTTGAGTATATTTAGCATTATGAAAACACTCTTTTTTCCCCACCTCTTTCTTGTTTCTCTGCTAACCAGTGACTGTTAGTCCAGAGCTAGCCAGAGCTGGCCTGAAGACCAGTGTTTGGGAAATATTGGGGTATGTGACTACCAACGGCTCTTCTGCCTCTAAAACTGTATCATTCCTCTGAAACAGGAAACAAATGTATTCTAGTTATATATCAGCTATTTCCAGAAAATGCCATGACAGCTAGCTTGCTCTAATTGAGGTCAGAGGTCAAACAGAAGACAAAGGATGGTTCTGTTGGGAAACCAAATAAAAATGGTTCATTCATGTGACGTTAAATTCAGCTGTGGGCCACCCTGTAGTCAATGCAAAAATGAAAACTGATGGTGTTCAAGGTGTCCACTAACAGTATCCCCAGTCTTCCCTTTCCACACTGTAGGCAGCCTCTGGTGAGGTGCTGCGTCACAGATTAGTGTCTGCCTGCAGGGTGGGGATGTTGAGAGCTGTCTCCAGGGAGACCAACCCAAAACCAAGTGCAGGGAGCACAGGGCTGGGGTATGGTGGTTGAGGGAGAGAGTGCTGAGAGGGCCGTAGGACGGGATGTGCAGCGGGTGTGGCAGAGCGAGGAGCTGTACTGCCCTGGGGTCCTCTGGGCATCCCAGCGTGGGTGTTGTTCTTTGAGAACCTGCAGAGGACGGGAGGCGGTCCAGTCTGGCTGATGGGCCCAGGCGCACTGGCTAGGAAGCGCATCAAATAATAGGCCTCTCCCAAGTTTTCAGGTCTGAAGAGAGCACACCAGGTGAATTTCCGTGCTGTGGGTCTGTACGGAACGGAAGACCGGCCTTACTGTTTACTTCTCCCTGGGGTGTGGGGATGTGTGGGAGTAAGGTGCGTGGAGGGTAGAGGCAATAATAGTTTGAATTATTAAGACAGTAAAAAATGTGAGGAAGGGGCAACCATACCCCCGGTTCCAAAATGCCTGCCTAAGCCTGGGTGCTTCTGCAGGTTCTGGGAAGTTAGTGGCCTGTGGGCCACATGTGGCCCAGGATGACTGTGAATGCAGCCCTACACAAAATCGTAAATTTACTTAAAACATTATGAGATATTTTTTTGTGTGTGTGATTATGTGTTCCAGTGTGTTTAATGTGCGGCCCAGGACCACTCTTCTTCTTCCAGTGTGGCCCAGAGATGCCAAAAGGTTGGACACCCCTGCTCTACATTGATGGAAACACAGTGGTTTAGTCCTTTAGAATTCCCCTCTTCGTGATTTCAGCTTTTGTTTGTTTTTCATGCCTGTTTTCTGGGAAACTCAAATGAAATTTGACAGATTTACCTGGTGGTTTTCCCTCCGTCAACAAACCTTGGGTTTGCTGTCTGATTTATACACTTTAGTTGGGTTGCTTCTACCCCAAGGATATTTATTTCATTCCCTTTTTTGGAAGAAGCTATATTGAAAAACAACAGAAACACGTGTTTTGAAAATACGGGAATACGAGAGACTGCCTGAAATCTCGACATTCTGAAAGTGTCTAAGGACATGAATATGTGCTAGCAGGAGCTTTTATTTTGACATGAACCAGATGGAAGGGGAATTGCTTTAAGGGATTTGGGTCTGTCCAAGTCTGAATAAAATTTAATGAATGAACAAAGTAATCAATCAATCATGTTCTGAGCCTTTCAGAAGGCCTGGCAGTGCTGGGTAAGATCTTGCAGGGATGCGCAAGGAAGAATTTGAGACAGCCGTGCCTCAGGGCAGTAAACACGGTGCTTTAAGGGGTTGCATCCCGGCAGGGGAGGAGAGAGACCATGTGTGCGTGAACACGCACATGAGTGAGTAGGGGGACTGGGTGTGTATGATAAATGGTTTGTTTCGCATTTTACTTAATGACTTGTAGTATGGTCCAGATTGCAGAATAATTGTAATATTCCAAACATATCTCCATTTTTCCCTGTAGGCTTGTAAGAAAAATATTCAAAAACCGATTTTAAATGAAAAACATTGTTTTTGGCTTTCTGGGGATTTTTAGTTTCCACTGCTGTTTGGCAAAGCTATTGAACCTATAAAACTCGAAGCAGATCTGCATAGCTATTTGTCATTCTGTGTCAGACATTTAAAGGTAATGACGTCAGTAAAGATAAGTTGTTCCTTGCTTGCTTCCCTCCATTAAAAATGTAATTCGTTGTCTCTCTTGTCTCCCCGCCACGCTCCATTAGCTGACTCTGTGGACTGCTCTGGGTGTTGGCGGTCGCACCGCCGCTTGCTCCCCCACTGCTGGCTCCTCCAGCGGCTGGGAGTCCTAATTAACATCCTGCTAATTAGCATCATCTCCTTGGTCAGGGTTCCCAGACGTGTGCTGCCCTCCTTACTCTGCTGTCCGTGCTTAGTCAATGTTTTTACTAATACAACGCAATAATGGCTTCCAGATTGCTTTTCATAATTACACTTATCCATGGACATACTATTGTAGAGTGTGCTGTTTCCCTAAGCTTTTTGGTTAATTATGCTTATCAGTTCATTTCTCTCACAGTTAAAAAGCCCTCCTGAAGAACTCAAGATTTGAGCCTTTTCTGCTAAGAATTGATTGGATTTCATAGACTCAGACGCTCTGGAATACTTGTACCTGCGTTTAACTATTTCACTGCGGAATGTGAACCTTTAAAAATCACTTTTTTTTTTTTTGCTGTGAACTCACATTTTCTAGAGACCTAGAATAATCACCAAAGCCATTCTATTCTGTTTACAACAAATCAGAATTGGACAGCTTTTCAGAGCCATAAAATGGCTAGTGCACTTGTACAATTTAAACATGACTTGACTACGATTAAAATAAAGTAAATACACTGTAAGTCCAGCTGCAGGGGTCTCAGCACACCACTGTAAGGCCTGGTAAAACTTGAGTAAAATCCTACTGATCTAAACAATGGTTTTATAGAGGATCTTTTATTTAAAAAAATTCAGTCAAAGTAATGTATGCAAGTGGCTAAAAATAGAAGACATTATAGAACAGAAAAGCAACATGTCTTCCCCTGTCTCCTTCACTTAGCTGGCTTCTCAAAACCAACTCCCTCCCCCTCCCCTGCCCCCGCCGTGGGTCCTCTTTGCTGCTTTTGTGGGGATTCCTATATGTCTAAATATTATGCTTGCAGCACCATTTCTCATTTTATTGGATGTAGAGGCAGTTTCGTGGTATCTTGTTGCGACCTCTGACTAGTTTGCTGTGACCATTCCTGTCTCCCTTCCTCTCCACCCTGATTCCCCCTTTCAGTCCTTCCGTGTGCCCCTCAGGTGACACGCACGACCTCCTCTTGTTGTCTCCTAGAGACACTGTTTCTTGTCTAGCACTCACCCCTCCCTTCCACCCTCTCCATTTTGGGCAGTTGTGCCTCTGATTTTGTATGCTCATAGTTGGTAATATTTATATTCTGTTCTTTAATCTGGCAAGGGCTTCCATAATTTACCTGTAACTTGGTTCTGAATGTTCAAAGCAAGAAGCAGCATTTACTCTCCCTCAGTTAGGTGGCTGCTGTTCCCATGGCAGCCAAATTGTGTGGTGGGATTATATTCCTTCCTCCCTAAGCCTCGAGTCCTCACACCGAGGCCCCTCCGTGGAGAATGGATTCTCCCTTTCACAGGCCACCAGCTGCCTTGAACGAAGTCTCAAGTTTTCCTGGACTCTGCCTTCCCATCTCACATTAGCACCCCACTGTATTTTTGCAGGTCCCCCTTCCGCAGTCCCCTGTCCTCCACCTGCAGCCAGGACATTTCAGTCTCTGGGTGCCGCCTGCCTCTAAGCAAGTGCTAGTGGCCAGGAGAAAGCTTGTAACCACAGTTGGAAAAGTAACCTCAGGCCCTGATATTTCAGAAGGGGCAGTCACCCAGTCTGCGAAGTGAGCTTTCATTCCTTGAGGCCCTGATCTGTTAGGCACCGAGGTGCTTGAGGCCTGGTGTGTGTTGAAACCGTCACACCAGCCCCATGGAACAGATGTCATTGACACGTTGTACACCAAGACACTGAGATCTGCAGGAGAGGCCTCTGAGGCCTCCCGTGGGAAGTACATCTTAGATCCTGGGCTGGGCTGGGCGGGGCTGGGCGCGTGGTGCCACCTGTGGTTTCTGCCTTCAGAACACCTTACACACTTTCCACAGCAGACCTCCGTCTTCCCCCAGAAAGTTCTAGCTGCTCTAGGAACATCTGCACCGCTTCATTCCCCACCTCCTCCTTTTTGTGGCTGCTGTGTGGCCAGGAGCCCATTGTACAGAACTCTGCGACTGGGAATGGGAGGACCCTTACCTACTTAACATTCCCTTTGTGAGTTTGAAGTGAGAAGCAGGTGCTTTGTCAATGGCGGGTGTTGATCTAGGTATTTTGTTAGAGCCTGAAGCATGTGTAGGTGTCAGGTACATCTGATTATCTTTGCCGTGTGTTTTGGTAGTTATTTTAGAAGAAAGGCTGGAAAAACAATCAAGCTTTACTTTTAACTCTTAGTTTTCTCTGATGAGTGCAGTGGTCTGCATAAATCTTCGGGTGTAACTGTGTTTAGTAAATTGCATGCTAGGTGCCCTGCGCGGGCGGGCCCCGCACACAGTGCTGCTCTTTACCTGGGCTGTACCCTCGTCACTCCACAGGCCCCCGGTGACGCTTCAGCAGGGGAACCAGCAGTCTCTCCATGAATGTGTTTTCACTGAGGGGTGGGATGGTCGGGATGCCTCCTCGCCACCTCTGTTAGGTCGAGGTGGCAGCATTAACATGTGCTGGCTCAGTGCAAATAGGGCTTATCCCCCAAACATCGACCTATAAGTAATCCCCAAGTAAGTATTCAAGGAAAGGGAAATCTTCAGAGATGGGCCGCGCGTATTTACGGAGGAGGTATCTGGCCATGGTGAAGTTAGGACTTAATGAATCGATAGGGGTCAGTGTTTGCCTCGTCGCCATGGGGACTCAGGGTGATGTTCCAGTTCACACGTGATAATGGTGAACAGTCCAAGTTCACCCTGCTGTGATGGTATAGTGATTAATCCTGATGTGGCAATTCTTATTTTTATATTAATTGATTGATTGTAGTAAGGATAGGAAAGAGTGCTCAGCAGAGTACTCACCTGTGTGAGAGATTTTTGGTTCTGTTATACAAAGATCACCAATCCTTACAGTTGTACAAGTCCAGTGACACTTGGGCACAAGTTATTTTGAGGGACAAATCTCTTAGGACAATTTAAATCTTGACCAAAATTTTATTCTACACCTAGAAATGTATCTTCTAGAAGACTCAAATAGAACCCACTTCTTCAGCAACAGAAGGAAATAAATGTAAAAAACCTTTTTTGTACAGAAAAATGACCCAGGGACACAGGCAGTAGTGTGGTGATGGTGTGTGGGGGGACGGGGGTAAGTGGAGGTAGAAGAGGGTATAAGGGGGATAAATGGTAGTAGAAAAAGTAGAATAAAAATACACTAATAAAAATATATATGTGTGTGTACATATATGCATTTTTTTTTTTTTTACTGAATCTTCAGTATTCCCCCAGTACATTATACACCCTTTCACGTATTTACTTACCTCTAGGCCGTGGCGAATGACTCAGTCTCTCCTGCAGGAGAACTTTTGGCTCCAGGTCGTCCAGGACGCTTGGTTTATTCTGCTGTCCCTTTGGAAAGTCTGATGCAGGTAGGCCCGGGGGGCAGCTGCGTGCAAGTGAGGCTCTCGCCCTTTCTGTTGGCCACTCTTCTCAGAAGCTTGGATTCTGAGGAATCTGCTGGAGGGTATCATGACATAAACCTTGTTGGGTTTTGTCTGCACGTTTCCAGAAAGACTGCAGTGCAGACGTGTCCATGACAGATAAGCAGAAGAGAGTAGATTTAGAGAAAGAAGGGGATATTTCTGACGGGGCGGTGTAGGTCTTCAGAAGCAAGTAGCATTTATTTCTGGGTTACTTGATGAAGTTTTGAGGATCTGAGGTGGGCTCTTTAGGGCTGGTGGGGACTCGGCTCCTTCCAGGATGAATAAAATTCACACTTTACTTGGAAGCTTCCTTGTAAATTCTGAGCTTCAGGCAAAAATCCCGTATAAACAAAATTGCTTAACAGCCTTTAAGAAGAGGCGACATTAGATGCAGGTTGTGCTGTCTCCTGGTCAGTTCAGTCCAGGGCCTTTCTCAAGCTCTGCAAGCTTTCCGCTAAGTGGTTGGCTCCCGTGTTTAAGGGCCATGTTGTAGACAGTAGATGCACTCTCAGCATCCAGAGAGGGCCCTAAGAGGCACTTAGAGACTGAGCAAGCCCAGGAACTATAAATTCTTACATTCCTCCCGTGGTCATTCTGGGACATACATGCTCATTGAGAGGAATGGGATTTATTCCTACCTCGTTATTACAGGAACTTTAAATATGTTCAAAGGTGAAGAGAACAATATAGTGAACTATGTGCCCATCTCCCAGGTTCAATGATAATTCTTAGCCAGTCTTATTTCATCTTTACATACTGTTCTTTCTCCTACCAATTAATTTTTTAAAAAACTATTTTATGTATTTATTTTTAGAGAGAGGGGAAGGGAGGGAGAAAGAGCAGGAGGGCAACATCGATTAGCTGCTTCTTGTACTTGCCCCAACTGGGGACTGGGCGCCCAACCAGCCATGTGCCCTCACTGGGAATAGAACCCATGACCTTTTGCTTTATGGGAAGACGCTCAATCAACTGAGCCACACCAGTCACGGCATCTCCTACCAATTATTTTGAAGCGCATCTTGGCTATTTTATGTTTTCTCTGTCAATAGTTCAGTATATGTCTCTCAAAGATTGGACTTAAAAATTTTATCTCTGACACTTTATCATACCAAAAACATAAAAATTACCAGCTCTTCCTTAATATCATTAAACATCAAATCAGTGTTCAGATTTCCTCAGTTTGCCTCATAGTAGTTTTGTTTAAGTTTCTTTGAGTCGGATCCACATAAAGTTCACACGATGCAGGTGATTGACATGTCTCTGAGCCCCTTCTGATCTATAGGTTCCCTTCTGTCTCCCCCTGCCACCTCCACCCCACCCTGTGATTTGTTTGTTGAAGAGACTGAGTTGTTTGTACTTTTACAGCAGGAATTTTCAAATAGGGATGCTCCCCTTCCCCCATTTAGGTGCATTTGGCAAGTCTAGAGACACCTTTTGTCGTTACCCGCAGAGTGCTCCTGGCCTCTAGTGGGTGGAGGCCAAGGGTGCTGCGAAGTGTCCTACAAAACACAGGGCGGCCGTAACCCCCACAGCAAAGGATTACCTGGCCCGCATGTCAGCAGTGCCAAGGTTGAAAACTATGCTGTGGAGTTTTCCAGTCTGGATTTTCATGACAGCTTCTTTGATGGTACCACTTAACATGTTTCTCTGTCCTTTGTGTTTTCTATAATTTGTGAGTTAAATCTCCAGCTTTAGCCAGATTCAGATCTGGGGCTTTCAGGGTCGTCCCCCGCCACCGCCTGCCAGGGCTACATACATCATTGTCAGACTGTGTTTTTTCATTTAAAATATATGTACTGTTCGTTCATGATTATTGCCTATGTCCTTTAATTCATTAGTGATTGCAAAAAAAAAAAAAGATTTTCCAATTCTATCATCCTGTCCTTGTTTATATACAAGAATACTTACAAAAAAAGAAATTTTATCTTAACTATTTGTTTATCATTCATATAGGAAAGTGAGGCTAAGTGCTCATACCTTCCCTTTGTTTTCAAAACAGTGAGCTCTCTAGCAGCATCCTCTAAAAGTGACCACTGAGGCTGTATTTCTTTGGTTTGCTTTTTTTAAGTGTAAATGTGATTGATGTATTTCAACTTAATATTCTTATTGATACTTGAATTCACCCATACTTGACCACTGGAAACTAATTCCCAAGTACTTTCAACATGACTTGTGTTTTGTGTTTTTCTATACTTTGTGGTGCAACAAAATATTACAGGATTGCCTTATCCATTTCTTATTTCCGGCTTCGATTCACCATTTCTGTGAGGAGTCAAGGCACAACACAGAAACCAGGAATGCTTATTCCTACTGTATTCATCATTGCTTTTAGATCTTAGTGGACCAAACCAGGGAATACGCATGCGTGTGTTCAGTTGGCCAAGTAGTCTGTTTAGTTTTTTTTTTTTCCCCCATAAAACAAAAGACACATTTTTCATTTTCATCAATAACTTTATTGATTCGGATATTTTGAGTATATTGACCATTTCCTGCATGGCATAACATTGATTGTTCTCAATTAATGTCTTGATTTGGTTGCCATCAACTTTGACTGGTCTACCCAATCGTCTAGCATCAGCGTTCAGTGAGAAACTTCGCAGACCACTTTTGACGCATTTGGTCAGTCACAGCACCCTCTCCAAACACTGCACAACTCTTGTTTTCCATTTCAGTTGTGTTTTTATCTTTCTTGCAGTAATAAAGCATAATATTAAAAAATGTTGTGTGTGTTCTTCCATCTTCAATAGTAAAATAGCTACACAAAAATTTACCGGTTTTGACAAGTTGTTTTAAATGCA